>JABSMR010016961.1:0-10323 GCA_018902295.1 Dusona sp. PSUC_FEM 10030013
ATATTATTCGCTAGTTTGATTCTCCTGAATAAATAATTCGAACTGGATTTTAACGTTCATTACCATTTTTAAAAACTGAACAATTCATTCATAATTATTCACACGAAATGATTCTATGGATTTTTTCATTTTTCATTTACTTTCATTTTTTCAAACAATTCTAATTTCTTTTTATACGGTTTTATGGACTTTCATGAAATATATGTAAACAACATAATTTTAATGAAATCATTTTGTACGAAATAAAAATTAATTGAATAAATGAGATTTTTGATAATTTCATTTATCAATCTACTCGCTAAACAGATGGAGTTGGGCTTTCGGCCACTGCTCCACACAAAACTCTGTTACAGGGTTTTCGAATGCACCGAACCTAAATTACATGAACGAATTTCCTGGAGTATTTTGCTCAGATAAGCGATCCAACAATGCGATTGTACCATATGCAACGTGGAACCGTTTATTCGATCCGTGTTTCACTCAATATCCAACAATACATATTGTTATATGTCCTTATATATTTATAAGTGTGTATCTATAAGCACAAGGTCGTTCTATAGATAAAACATTATACGTTAAGGTCTCGAGTCATTTTGCTTTTTTTACACAAAAAATATATCCCAGGATGACAAGGAAGATATATCAAATTTTGCCAGCCACACGTGGGCGACGAACATTTGTTTTTCGAGGTACTTTTTTTTATTATTGTAGTATTTGAGTTCTGACCGACACTCAATTTTTTTGCGGGTTTAAATTTAGCAGTTTTTTCACTTTTCTTTAGAACCCAATAAATAAATTTGCAAAAAAAAAATACTGATTTGAACAATTCAGAAATTTATGAATTGGTTTTTAAAAAATGTTTAAAATTTGGATTTCTTTCACTTTTTTTTGGTCCAAGAGCTAAATTCGCAAAAAAATTCAAAAATTTATTAATTCACTTTTAGAAAGCGATGCTGCGATCTAAGTTTTCAGTTTTGGTCTACAATCAGACTCTCATTTGTGGAACTCACGACGAAAAAATATTTGCAATTAAAAAAAAAAAATTCGAAATCCATACAAAAAATTTCGAAATGACCTAAGTTTGCGGTTCTGGGCTTACATTGGAGTTTATTTGGAACTCAAGTACAAAATTTGCAAATTGGATATAAATTCAGGTTTTTTTTTAAATTCCGTTGCAATATAAATTTGCATTATTGGGCAACGAAAAATAGACTTTTCTTGGGACCCAGGAACTAATTAGCAAAAAAAAAATTTGCATGTAAAAAAACTCGACCAGAGGATAGAAAAAATGTGTTTCTTTCGAGAATACCCGCTTCGACACCGTTCCTTATTCTCAAAACCGACGTTCCCCTGAATTTCTTATTTCATGACCGTCCTTTCGATTGCAAAAAAACAATCGGACAACTTCACAATGTCAAAGATTTTCACGTGAGTGAGAAGAGCGTAAAGGCGTTTAGCAATAATCTATTCTGTGCAAGGTCCGCAAAACATGGATCCTTAGGATGTATAAATAACACCTCGTAGTCGACGTTGCTCCATTGAACTTTGGCGCTTGCGGGGCTCAACATTTACTGGACACTAGCCAGAGTTACGCAAGTCAAAACTCGCTCGCTCGCGCTCTATCTCGCACCGCTTTTGACCTCAATACTTCGCGGGTAGAATTGACCTTGCGTCTCATTACCGTCGAGGTAACACACAAAAACAACACAGAGGAAGCACGCACCCTGCCTTATCAATTGCTTTCACTTTTAAGGTTTTTTGTTGTCTTTTTTCACCAGCGACAATTTTTCCTCAATTTTCTATCGAAAGGAATCGATCTGCAGTTTTTAAAAGAGCGATTTGTTCACAAATATTCTCATTAAAAGATCGAAAAGTTGAAAAATTCACTTCATTCCCACATTCCCGAGAAAAAATCCAAGATGGCGTCGTTTTTTCACGATCAGCCTTCGGCCGTTTGTCGTTTTTTTTTATAAATTGTTATTGACGAGAAAAAACCACGTGCGTACATCGTTTAGTTTGTTTACTTTTTTTTATTAATAGATACAATGGTTCGATCATGCTTTATAGCCAAAATTACTGTCGAATACATGACGATGAAAAAATTATGTAATACTGCAGGGAAACCAGGGTTCGTTCGGAACGTTGAGCCCTCTGGGAGTCGAGCCCTTAAAATCCATTTGGGTGCAAAACGTTTTTCTCTCATTTTAAGGCGTGGGGAAAAAATATTGAACAAAATTTGTAATTCCCTTTTTGGACACAACGTGTACAGGTTATGGCAATTTATTTCCGTACTTAATGAATGAAAAATAAAAAACTGACGCTTCTTTTAAAAATATGTTATTCCTTGAAATATATTTTTTTCCCGAAGTTTTGAAATGTTTTTTTATTGTTGAAATTTATCGAAGACTTGTTCTAAACAGTGAGGAAATATTCCTAACATTTGTTTGGATGCAATCGTACGAGCATAACGATAATACTCGATATAAGTGTTAAACCCTCTCGCTTGCCAATGATCGATCGTCACACACAAGGGCGGAGAATCGTGAAGCTCTAGCCGCTCCCATTCGCTAAGTTTTCGTGTCGTACGAAAATCACACAAAATCTCGGTCAGACAATATCCCTGAGGGACAATAGACAGGATTTCGTCGAAAAATTATAAGATTTTGAAAAACAGAAGATTTACTTAAAAAAATTACATAAGTACGATAAATTCAACATCTTTCCTCCTCGTTCGAAGAACACAAATTTTTTATGTGTCGCCTAGCAACGACGAACTTGCAACAATTCTGGATTTATTGCCCAGAGTCTCCTTCGATGAAGAACAAACACACCCATTTTTAAACACGATCGAATCATTCAAAACTCGATGCGGAAGAAAAGAATTGAAAAATTGCATTTTTGCACGTCAAATATAGGTCGCAAAATGGCAAAAATTCATTATTTCATTCGCAATATTTAATTCAGGGTCTTCAGGATTGAGTAATAAACAAAGAACACGGAATAATGTATATATATTATTTTATTGTTTGTCATCAATTACAATCCGTGAAGTATGACGTCACGAAGCCGAAAACGAAACGAAAGGAAAGTATAAATAATATAAATAATTCGTTGAACGAAAATCAATTTGATTTGCCCAGTATATTTACGAAAAAATAGGAAGATTTTTTAAAAATCGAATAAATTCGTAAAGATAAAAGAGGTTATGAATGAAAAGTAAATTTCTCGAAAACGAAGATTTTTCTACATTGGGTTTTGTCGATATGAACAAATGTTCCGGGTTTTCAATTCCTATGACGTAAGCAGGGAATCCCGGAAGCCCAAAGCTTCGTCGAATCGTAAGAATATTTCAACGAAAGTTTTAATAAAATGATACGAGATGAATAAATAAAAGAATAATAAAAACGGAAAATGATAGGCCTTACGAATTTCACGATCACGGTTAACTGTGGGAATCCGGATTTAATGAAATGGTCTCGACAAGATGATTTGTAACGTTCGCTCGTGGCTTTTCCTAACCGCTCTTGTCGTCGTCTCCGACCTGATTGACCCTGACACTATACTCGCACGCTATTGGCCCGGCACCCGGAAATGACGCGGCAACCCGCGGAAATTCGCCAATTCGAACGTAAACCGAAAAAGTACGTTGCGAGTTAATTTGAACCACGATCTTTTGGATAAAGGAAATTCTCTACTACCAGACATGTTTCAATCCTAAATATTAACGTCAATTGTTAATAATGATTCGATTTTGGCGCTTTCGGGGTTTTCTTGATCAAATGTCATTTGTTTATAAGAAAACTGTACACGAATGGCTCGAAGAGTGATAAAGACAAAATAAAGTACTCTGGGGTTCGAGATGACAATTTTATTGATCGATAAACAATTAAAAGTAAACATTTTATGGAAATAACAGCACGAATAATATTCTTACAAAAAAATAATGAAAAAGACGCTCCGTTGAACGTTGAAACAAACAAGTTAACTTTTATTTACAAATCCTAAACATCGAATATGACAAATATGTTTGCAGATGAATGACAAACACGGGAGAGTACGAACGATTCAAAAAATGTAACAATAATTTGACTAGCGTAGCGAGATAGAGGGTGAGAGAGAGAGAAAGAGGAGCCAGTGGCTATACAAAGTTTAGTGTCAGGGCCTCGTATTCCGAGGTAAAGAGATTATAAGAGAAGCACGTATTGTAAAAAGATGAGGGAGAGAGTAAGACAGAGCTGAGAAAATCGCGAAAAACCGTGCCAATAATTGCGGCACAAGCGCGTCTACCTCGTGCGGTGGAGCGCATGCGTGAAAATAAGAAAGAGGGGGGCACGTGATCGCGTTCTATTCTTAGCGGAGGGTCGCTTCGTTGAGAAGAACACTGCCTCGCTCACTCGTCGTCCGGCGCGCGTCCGATACAGGAGTCAAAAGTCTCTCCTTTCTTCCTTTTTGCTAAGAACCCCTTGTTCACACACACATACACAAAAACCCGAAACACAAAATGTCTAATCTCGCGGACCCCGTGGCTTTTGCCAAGGATTTTATCGCCGGTGGTGTTTCCGCCGCTGTGTCGAAAACCATCGTTGCCCCGATTGAGCGTGTCAAGCTGCTACTCCAGGTACAGCACATCTCGAAGCAAATCGCTGAGGATCAACGTTACAAGGGTAAGTAGAAGAAAAAAAAAAATCTTTTCAAACCCGGTACAATTTTCAAAAACTCCGTATGACGCAAATTTCACAGACAACCTTTTAAAATCATTTAAAAAAAGAACTGTCGAGTCAAGTGGTCGGTGAATGCGTGTGGGTGTGCGTTCGTGCGTCACGAGCAGATCGAGAGCGGATTTGAAAATGTTCCAAAAAGTTTAAATTTCCATGATCGATTTGAAAAGAATATGAAAACCGGAACTGACCGAGAGTTTTAAATAAGTTTGCGGCCTATAGTTCGAAAGGAAGTTGAAAAAAGTGTGCCTCGTGTTCGAGACTAGGAACGCCGTTATCTGAGAGCGAGGCAAGCGGTGACGAAAGCCGCGCGTGACAAAGACAAAAGTAACTCGGGTCAATGTCAAACTTGCCATTAGAAAAAGGGGAGAAAATAACTGAGCCGGAGGGCCGGAGGTATCACGAATTCAACTCGTAGCCAAACTTTTGTTACGTAACGCAAGCTCTTCCCTAACGAAAAACTACGGTCTCGTGATGTCTCGCGAATTTATCGGTTTCTCTCTATATGTCACCAATGCCTCTCTCTCTCGGCTCGTCGAAGCTCGCTCGCGTTTTATGTAACACATTAGCATTGAGCTTTTTGGTAAAGCCTTACATAACACACCAGAGATCATATTCCGTGAAAAGTCCACTTGCTGTGAGTTGGCGCTCGTGGAAACGCGGGCGGGTCGATAACTCTCTCACCGTTAGATGTCGCGATTTTTCGTACCTCCACGAAACACCACTCTTCCATCGTCTTCCTCGAGGAACTTTTGCGAGCAAGCCGATCGATGACGATGCTGTCCAACATGGCCGTTCATTCAGAATCGCCATGAGGACGTAACGGCTCGTACGCTTTTTATTTCGTTTTCTCTTCCTACCCCGCCCCTTTTCCATCTTTCGCAAATTACTTTCGTGGCCATTCTAAACAATCATTTTCTTTATTCATTTCAAACTGACATTTAAGCCAGATTGACACAAACACCGATGAATCTTCTTCAATTTAATATATCGCGAATATTGTCGCCGAGCAATACGAATTTATGGGCTTTTAATTAAATCAATGTCTTTCGAACTTAATTTACTCTATCGTTAGCAGGTTTTCATAATTATTTACAAAATTGCATGAATTTCGACAAAGCATTTCTACTGCACAAAATCGAATCGAACGTCGATTGATCGGCTTTTTTTCCAATCCTTGTTTCATGAATTATTTAATCCCTGATTGGATCACAATTTCAGACAATTTTTTAATTCAGAAATTCGGGCGTTTGCAAATTCAAGAAGTGCCCAATTCGATCGATCTAAGAATTTATTACAAAAAAAAAATTGATTTGACGTACGGATTTAAACCGAGTCAAAAATCGAACAGTATTTTTTGAATTGTCAAAAAATCGATCGTCAAATTTTTTAACGAATGAATGAGACAATATTTCATTATTGAACGAATGGATCGAGACTCGACGAGATGAAAAATGTAAAACAGAAACTGTTATTTCGAATAAGGAACGAGAGAGAGAGAGAGAAAGATGTTATTCGAAAAAGGTTGATGAGAATTTCGGTTTTTGACGGTTAGGTTGACGTGACCTAATGTAGTATTCGATTCCCTTGAAATCCCAACCTTTCCCAAGCGGCGCTGCCACGAAGCTTCGTTACCAACCCATGGTATTTCGTTTTCTCGTGAATGTTCTATTTTTTATAACCGCAAGGAAAATGTCAAGATTTATTTAACGAAGTAAAAACGTCACTCGTGGAAATTGCCAGATTCGTGGGATTTGTAATATTTTTGAACTAAAAAAAACGGTTCTTAACCTCGGTTCATTGGGATAGGTTCGAAAGCTTTGCATCGATCAATAACGTCTAGTAGCTCTGCAGGGATGCACCTAGTACAAAAGCCAATGTAGGTCAACCGGTGATTCCTCTCAATTCTTTAATGTAATAAATCATGCAGATACCTTTTTTCTCTTCAAATTCTTACTATTATTTATTCGAAAGTGAATTACATCCAAAGCTTTTGAGGGGGCAATACACTTGGAAGGATTTGAAGAGTATTTTTAAAAAAATGGGTGAAACTTTTGGAGCAACGCGATTCAAGTTGAAGCCCAAATTCGAACACTCGATCTTTCGAAAGGTTATCAGTTTTCCTAATAATATTTTTTCAATTAACAAATTGTTCTGTCTTATTGAGGAATATTTGAAAATTATTTACAATTCTATTTTAGCTCTAGACCCCACTATCCATTTTTGCGAACGCAAACTCTACAACGGGGTCGAAAACGATCCCAATGTACTCTTCAGCATAAAATGTTCCTTGTACGCGATCATAAGGTTTCATTATATTCCACTCTTTCCGTTTTTTGATAACGAAGAGAACGGTGTACGTTAAAGTCGAATTTGGTCAATATTTCATGATGAAAATTCAATAAAACGAAAATGAGTTTCGAAAAAATGCAAAAAAAAGGTTTCTTACTAAAAAAATTTGAGTCGTTTTCGATTCCGTTATAGGGGTTTAAGTTCAAAAACGTCCAGTGAGCCTGGATCCCATTCAACCCTTACGTTAATACAGGGACATATATTTTAAGGGTTCACAACATATTTCGAGAAATTGTAACAATTGTTTTCATTAGATTAAAAAGACTTTAGCAAATTAGATAAAGAGCTCAAAAAAGACGATCGGGCGCAAGCGCCACTGTGTTCGTGATTTTTCGAACTATTATTTGAAATTTTAACAAATTATTGACACGTTGGATTTAAAAAAAATATGAGAATCGTTTTTTCCTACCTGCTTAGGGGATACGGTCAATGAAAAGAATTTTAAAGCGGTGCTTAGTTGAAAACTCGTATCAGTCTTGATTACGATCGAATTAAGAAGGCGGTTATGACCGGATTCTCTTCAGAACCGTGTCAGTCGCAAGTGACCGAAACCGACTAACTGGAGCGAATTACGTTTACGTCTACCAATTTTTCCCCTTCTCGATAAACTTTAGCCTATGTGTGATTATACGAAATATGGCCCATTTTTAATTTTCATAAAAATTCGAGGCTTTCGAGAAAAAAAAAACAAAAAATGTATTTACGTAAAAATATAAAAATCGATCATGTTGATTTTATTTATTTTTTGTCTCGTTCGTTTAAATGTGCAGAAAAAAATGGTTAAAATAAAAATTTGCTCTAAAACTCCATTTTTTTTACTCATTCGATAATTCAACGTATTTGATTTTGTACTCTATTTTTTCCGACGTACGTCGCCGACGTCATCTATCTACAAATCGTTTAGCATTGAGGTTGGATTGATCCGAAGGTTGCATTTTTTTTTGTTATCATTGTCATGCAACAGAAGGACGTTACTTCTAAATCGAGACCAATATTTCGTCTTATCTTCTTCAAACTTTTATAATCTGTCTAATCGAAACTCAAGGATGAATTTTTTGAAGGATTTATAGCAAGAACGAGTGTTACGCGACAGCCCATTCCGATACGAGAAATAATATTGTCGAGAATTAATTGTTTTCGAGGACAAATTCAATCGATTGCGATTTTCACAAATGTTTTTCAATAACGCGACAAAAAAAACTCGATTTTTTCGTTAAATAACCCCTCGAAATATGATCGAAGAAAAAAATTTGAATAACCTTTCTATTGTTTTGCAGGAATGGTCGATTGCTTCGTCCGTATCCCCAAAGAACAAGGATTCGCGAGTTTCTGGCGTGGTAACTTGGCCAATGTCATCCGTTACTTCCCCACGCAGGCTTTGAACTTTGCCTTCAAGGACAAGTACAAGCAGGTATTCTTGGGAGGTGTCGACAAGAACGCTCAGTTCTGGCGTTACTTCGCTGGAAATCTCGCCTCTGGTGGTGCTGCTGGAGCAACTTCGCTTTGCTTCGTCTACCCACTTGATTTCGCCAGAACTAGGTAAGTTTTCGAAGGATTCGAACGATTTATCCATTATTTTTAATCCTTTGCACAGAAATGAATGAATAAAAAAAAATCTGATTTTTGATGACAAATTTTAGTTTCAAACGAAAAATCACGACGAAATATTTTTCGTCCTAAGTATAGCAACAGTAATCGAATTTTTGAACGTAATTAAAAAGATCAATTAAAAAGGAATTTCCAACTGAAACTCTATCAAATTATAGCCACCGGTCGGTCGCGTTTTCCACAGTTTCTTTTGGCCCTCGTACAAATGCCCTCTAGTAAAGTATTAGCAAAAGAGTGCCCGTAGGCTTAGAGCCGGGGCAGGGGGGACATATGAAAATTAGCGAAGTTATGGGATAGGCTCGTAAAAACTTGCGAGCGTATAACG
This sequence comes from Dusona sp. PSUC_FEM 10030013, assembly GCA_018902295.1. Lineage (NCBI taxonomy): Eukaryota > Metazoa > Arthropoda > Insecta > Hymenoptera > Ichneumonidae > Dusona > Dusona sp. PSUC_FEM 10030013. Next base: position 9,004 of record JABSMR010016961.1, read on the forward strand.
CGGGAACAATATAAATAAATAAAAAAAGAAGATATTTCTTCGCATTGTAATGAGAGAAAATCAAATGTGATAAAATCGATGAATTTTTACAGGTTGGCCGCTGATGTCGGTAAGGCCGGAGCTGAGCGTGAGTTCAGTGGTCTTGGAAACTGTTTGACCAAGATCTTCAAGGCTGACGGTCTTGGTGGATTGTACCGTGGTTTCGGAGTATCCGTACAGGGTATCATTATCTATCGTGCATCCTACTTCGGATTCTATGACACCGCACGTGGTATGCTTCCCGACCCCAAGAAGACGCCGTTCCTCGTGTCGTGGGGTATCGCGCAGGTAACAAAACTTATTTTATTAAACCTCTAGCCCTCAAAGTGCACACAAATGCTACATGGGCTCCAGGCTCCTTGGGCGTCTTTAAACTGTTGCCAAATTCAAATGAATATTGAGGCTTGAAAAAAAATTGTATCCAAGTATTCCTAAATGATTAAGTTTATCAGGAAAAAAAATGGAAAGTATGAATTTTTGAAAATCTTCAAATTTCGACTCAAACTTTGCCCGAGCCTTTTAAAGAGTAATATTTAAATGATAATCCAACATTGCGATCGTTCAAAGACGCGTAAACATTTTTTACCCCTTCGCCAACCGTAATAAATAAAAACGAATAGTACATTTGTCACTGAAAAATGAACTGATAAAAATTTCAAATTTGTTTAACAGTGCGTAACGACCGTTTCCGGTATCGTGTCCTATCCCTTCGACACAGTACGTAGGCGAATGATGATGCAGTCTGGTCGTGCAAAGTCTGAAATTTTGTACAAGAACACGCTCCACTGTTGGGCAACGATCTACAGATCCGAGGGTGCTAACGCATTCTTCAAGGGTGCTTTCTCCAACGTTCTCCGTGGTACTGGTGGTGCCCTTGTACTTGTACTTTATGACGAGATTAAGAACCTTCTCTAAGAGACCGAATAACGAATAATTCCCAAGCAAACGAAAAAAAAGCAAACCCTCCCTCGTAAGAAATCCCCTCACGTTCATTGAATACCAATATCCACAAATCACGACTACCATCGACAACACAAGAAAACCTACCCTCTCCTACCCCCACCCGAATCAACACTAACAATCGTTAAATATGGGAAAAAACAACAAAACCGAAACAACAGCAAAAACGCCTGAGTCTGGACGCGTAACATATTAAAAAAAAAACAAAACATAAGAAACCGACGATTTCATTGAAAAAAATCTCTCGAAGCTGAGGTTTGGTGGTGGCTCGTGACAAATACAGTCAAACTTGGCTTATACATATGTGTATATATATATACA
>JABSMR010016962.1:0-18019 GCA_018902295.1 Dusona sp. PSUC_FEM 10030013
CAATTCTTCAGGAGCTATATTATCGCCAAAATTTCGATTGCTTGTGGCAGTTGGAAGAAAATTTTTTTGCGGTATGAAGTAAATAATTGTCAACTTCTTTCGAGATGAGTTTGTTGCAATTGCACAAAAAAGAACGTTTCAAAAGGTATAATTTTCTGCTATGAAGAATATTCGAAATTTTTGATTCTATAGAACTAATTCAATGTCGCCATTGAATGATCGTAGTTCCCCTCACTCATCGAGATGACACTTTCCTGCACCATGAAAGTTCTGTGGGCAGCGAAATTCCGAACCCCTAATTTTGAGGGTTGCACGTGTCACTCGTCTATTTTCAGGAACTTTTGTGGACAATGCAATTCGATTACAAGAGTATTATATTACGAGGAAAGGGAGGGAGGAAAAGGGAGAATAAAGAGATCCTGGCAAAAACGTATATGGCTCGAAAAGTATGCACGAAGAATGATTGTCTTGAGGCCCCAAAATCCTCAAATTTTACTTTGCCCTTTGTTGACTAAACTTCCACATAGTGAGGCGGGCGCAAAAAAATATAAATTTTACATCTTTCGTTCCAGATAACTAACTCCGTACAGACAAGTCGTACTTTCAATAGCTTATTTTATAATTTGCTAACACACTGAATTATATTACTTTTTTGCTATAGTATAATTTAAACAAAGTGCAGGATCCTCAATTTTATTTTTTATAGTATTTTCCGTAAAAAAACCTTTCTTCCAAATTCGACCCCTCGTACTAATCATAGCTTTACGGGGGTGTAACTGACAAAAAGCAAATATATTTAATGTTCTCGTGCACTTGCGTAAAAAAATCGCAAAAAAGTTCCGTAATAATTTCAAGTGCACACATGGAAGCTTACTTGCTGCCCGAAAAATAAGGAGAATAAGAGAAGAAAGAGAGTAGACAAACGAATATAACAGCGGAATAAAACGCTGGTATACTACGCTCCATTTTCTAACTTTTCGTTGTGACGACGAAGAAGTCCGGAACGAGCTACTTTTAGAGATTGTACTTTGGTGAACAACTTTTTTTTATTTCGTTTTTTAAGGATATTGGACGATGTAACACATATATAAAAATGCATGTAAATACATAACGCTGAATGTGTACCCCTAAATAATGGAAGAAGTAACTGCGTACAATAAACGTGTACAACCATGACAATTGTCATACAAGCCATTACCTTGGCAAAAAGAAAGAAGACCATAGAGATGTGAAACGAGACGCTCGAGATTTCGAGCTACCCACTCTTACGACCGAGTTTCGACCACAGGGATGATTTTCTTGTGTAAAACTTGGTCGTGTGTATCGGCCCCATCGTCATTTATGTATAGCCTCCCTACTCGTTTCCTCCCCCCCCCCCCCTTCGCTGATATATATATTTATTTCGTAACGAGATCGAGGGGTCGATGCCGTCGGTACCATTACCACTGCGGATTTTGGATATCCAGCTTCGTTCTGTGGAGTGGGGAAGAAGAGCCTCAATAATACTGGCACGATGAATATTTAACGACCCGTATACGATAACATGGAGGTGGGTAGTGGCTCACTATTGATCGTTCTCATATCTGATACAATAAAAAAAATTTATCGTTGTTTATGTGAGCTCATACACCCTAATAAATATTCGTCTATTCAATTTTCATCGACCTATATCTATTAATATATTTATTAGGCACAGAACACAGATAAGAGTAATTGTCTAGATAGGTATATTTTCGATGAATCATAGTACTCCGATCGATCATTCGAATCAACGGTATTTTGTCTGATAAAATCTTTCTGATAAAATGATAAACGTTATAATACTTATTACGTAAAAATACAAATTCCATTTGTAATTATTTTTATACTCGGCTTTCAGACATATGCTGATAGAAAATGTTCACAACTTTTAATGATTATCATTGAATTAATTGAAAAAAGAAACTTTTTATTCGTGATTTTCACACATTTTTTCCATCTAGCTGCGGTAATATGTTTCTACAAGAAAAAAGTCTTCGTAAACGTGCTCAAAACGATCTTGGAATAATTCATAAAAAAATGTATTATATTTTAAAAGAAGTTGTCGTTAAAAACACTCGCTAAACGAACTAGAGAATTGAAGAAATCCGATATTTATAATAAGGGGCAAAAAAAGAAGCCTATTAAAGTTTGCCTTTCAATTTCTTCTGATTTTCCGTCTAGTAGTAGAATAAAAAGTTTTAATAATCTCCGATTCGGAAGAATCGTCACGAACATGTTCTACCCACCTCGACAAAAAGTGTAATATAGTCGATTCTTTATACAAATACGTACGTACATATATATATTTATAATGAATATTTACTTGAAGAATCAAACAAATAACTTGGTTCGTGATGCTGAGAATAATTGTAAATAAACTCTTCAAAAAATTAATGGCAGATTTCACTTGCCGCATTAAATATTCATCGCTCGTCTAATAGTGCATGCATTATCTTGAACCTCTATTTGAATTTTACGGTGCCTCATGATGTGTTCACCACTCAAAACGACCGATAATTGAGGCCGCGGCCACCTGTGGAGTCCGAGCACCAGGGAGATCAAGTTTTTGCTCTCATCGGCCAACGTACGCAGTGTCTACAAGACGCCCTGTTATACATTCTACATTAAGGTGATCTATCGGTTGCATGAGTGGGGGTCGATGACTGAGAAGTAGGCACACGTTGTTTTCGGAAACGCTTGATATTTTGAGAACAACGTGTATCTATTTTTCAGTTATCGACCTCCCACTCGTGCAACTTAATAGATCACCTTAAGTAGAACACCTCTCTGTTCCAATTTTCACATAATTATAAAGAATTAAATTTACGCTTTTGCTTTCACGCATCCTTATTTCCATCCATCTCGAAAAAGATTTTCTCACCCATCACTATACCACGAGAATTAAAAAAAAAAACATTTTTTTTTCGGCTTAATGTTCCTGCGTAGGTCCTTTCCAGTTTTTACTAGCTCGTCTTATCACTTTAACTCCATTTTTGTCGCACTTCTCTAACTTTTATCCTCGTAAAAGACACCCCAAGAGTGCTGCCCACAGCCATACTTTCCAATAAACTACTGTATCACAGTTTGACGAGAACTAAGGGGAACTGTGATGAACCTGTGTTGATACAATCGGCTATATTTTTACTAGATTTCACTGGGTTAATATAATTCGAAACTCAGCAAAACTGCTTTCCACTGAGCGATCGAAGGGTGAACCGGTGCATGGCCAAGCGGTCACTCATCCAAGGACTGACTTCGAAATGAAAACAAGGTATTCAATTCCTTTTATACAAAATAATTTTGATGGATTACGGAAATTTAGTGTCAATCTTGAAATGTTAGTATTTTACATATCGGACAACATATTTATATTTTTTAAATGATTATTTTTTCCAAATAATAATAAATATGAAACACGGTCGATGAATTAATCTGATGTTCTAAAAAATCGATACATCTATAAAAACTATGACAAAAGTTTGCCGAGCACAACGATTATGTAATTTTTTTCAACTACAAATGAAGCTGATACGTAAATTAAGTTTTGAGATTGCCAATTAATTATGAACAAATATCAGCATTAACTATTGCTTTCGAGGTCATTGTTACAAACCCATTACACCATCCATACGATTATCGTGTACCATCTTTTCTCTTCCTTATCCTCACCTGCAACAATAGAAAAAATATAGTAAATTAGAAAATAGATAATGGGATAGTATTCGAAGATAATTAGACTTCTTGGACTATTGGTTAGGGTGGAATAAACTGAAGCGAATGATTTAATGTGTTAGGGCTTGAGAAGTACTGCCCACAAGTTTATCTAGAATGTGGCAAAAGAGCGCTCAGGAGTTAGAGCTAAAATTAATATTGCTTCGCATTAGAGGCTTGAGGATAACTTTTCTCCCGGTCTCAGGGGTTCTGCGGTCTCCGCTTGTTCTACGGCAAACTTTCTCATTAATACATGTATATATATATTTAAAGACACATACACATACTTGCACGTGTGAACATATATGATTAATAATTCAACACCGAGCGAAATCTGAAAGCTTTCGCTCCGAGTTGTTCAGGAATAATGGTTCATAATTGCTCAAGTCAGTAGCGTATGGGCTCTTTAACGAATTGTATTAAATATATTTCTCATACACCAAATTTATACGAAGTATTTGAAACGTTAGATAAATATGCTATTCTGAAAAAATGATATTGAACTTGGTTCAAATTCGTCTTCTTAGTAATGGGGGCTTATTTTTAATTCTGACGACTTACAGTAATCTCTAAATTATTTCTCTACTCCTGTTAACTGCTCTTTGTGCGGAGAATAAAAGGCAGCAAGACCTAAGATTCTTGGCACCTGGATGAAAGTTCCGGATCCCCATTTAATTTGAATCGAGAGTGCAGATTATTCCACGCGATAAATTTCGAGAGTGTTGGTAGCGTGTGCGGTTCATGCCCATTTTGTATAAGCTTATCCACAGAATATATTTTATATAACATATATTTAGAGAAGATGGTAGTAATGTGGGCCCCCAGTTCATTTTGGTGCGATAAAAAAAAACCACGAGCAATTTTAAATCGATTGAAAACCTGTCATGGCTACTGCTTTTCATTAAAACAAACAATCAATAGTATTATGATGTAACCGGTAATTCTCGATCACAAACGAAGTGATTAGTGTACACAGCAGTGTCTACCGGTGTTTCATTGCAGTTGACCGTAGTCCTACGTAATTGGCAAAAAAAAAACTTTACATGGAGTTGTTGGTCCATTCAATTAGTGTAAAGTGGGGGTTATTACCAACTTCTTCTCCATACGAATCCATATATATATCTGGAGTGGTCCATGTAAATTGAAAACGTTTTTGGTTTTAACAATGTTTTAAAAAAAAAAAAAAAAAAACAAAACAATTTGGAAAACAAAAAAAAGATTGGAAGTGAAAAAACGTTAAAATGAGTAATACTCAAATTGATTTTTTTTATTTCAATATACGAATTAAATAATTGGAACCAAAAGATAGAACGACCCAAACATAAAATGAATCACGTCCTCTTTAAACATCGTACGCGATGGGTTGTGCGCTAAAATGATGTATCCATGTAAATATACATACATATCTTATATAAATCCATATTTCATACATAAAGACCAGGTATATATAAATATGTATAGTTGTCTATATACTTGATGGTATATGAGAACGTTCGCACTGGGTGCTATTAAAAGTTTTGCAACCGGATGACCCCGTGTCTTGTACCGTTTGCTCTTCGCGCAACTTATTATCTTCCCTTGGTGCCAGGGCTGGCGCAAGACAAGAGGACGGGACGCCAGGAGTCAAGTCTGTATCCTCTTGGCTCTCATCATCTTCGCGCTTCGGACTATTTTTATCTTTGCCAAACGAAATATATTTCCTGGATTAACGCTTATATCTTCACTCCCAAGAAACCCTTTCTCTCTTATCACAATATTATTATTCTTCTTATTATTATATGATGAAGTTTTTCCCTCATATTTGAACATTTATAGAATACATTTAAATAATTATGAGTGAAAAGAGCATTTTAATATTATTATCATTGTATATAATTGACATTTATAATATAAACATAATATTCCGCAAAAGTAATGATAATAAAAACTATAATTTTTCGATAATGACATCGAGGATGTTATAAGTGCAAAGTAAAATTTGAGAAAACAGAAAACCATAAATTTCATCACTTGAGTACCCGTATTTCGTTTTCTTCCTCTATCGTGGCCTCGCCCATCATCGTTGAAGAGGGGGTAGTTATCACAAACACGTGCAATTTTTTCTTTCCCTCGTTCTTTTTGTCATTTTGCTTCTTATTTTCCGAGCTCGAAGGTCTATTTCGCGAAAACCCAAGCGGCAAACGGGATTCTTGGTTTTCTTACGACCCTATTCGAAAGAAGAATACCATCCATGTGCTCCCATATACGGCACAACAGACATACATATAAGATTACAGAGTATTGTAAGACAACCCCATGGTGTATCATTTCCCGTAGTGAAGAGAAAGAAAACGAGAGAGAGGAAAGTACCGATTATATGATAGATTTTCACCCTCGGAAATACGAAACTGAGTGTGGAATTGTGTCGACGGATTCGGAAGTAGATATATGTATATATATTGGTGATTTAATTTAAGAAGGGTGTTCAATCATTAGGGTTGATTATGCTGCATACGCCCTTTTGGCTTTAAGCTAAAGCTATATATTCCGTAAATTTCATGGGTACACGGATCTCTATTATAGAATTCGGAAGACCTTTCGCCGCAGGGGGGTTGAAGACACCCCGTGGCTTTTCTTCTCCCTTCTTGCTCGCTTGCAGTGAAACGTCACCGGATTTTCTTCCTCTGTGGCTACCGCTGATGCATAAATCTCAGTTCAGTCTTCATATGGAGAGAATAAGAGAGCGAGAGAGAGAAAGAGAGACAGTACGGTGGAAACAGGGTGCAGCAAGGGAAGAACGGAAAAAGCATAAAGGGAGCGAAAGAGGAATGTATATATATGTGGATGGCGGGGCCGTGCGTCGCTTCGCCACATTGAATTCGCGCGCCGAGTAATTCATGCTTTTGCCCTCACTCTCCTTTTCTCTCTCCCTCTTCCTCTCTCTCTCTTTCTCTCTTTGCGACAAACGTTTTGTCCCAGAGGCCCTCAAGAATTTATGTCCCGGGTGAGAATTTTATCGAGGGGATGAGCCGACAGACTAGAATGAAATTTACAATTCTCGATTGCTTTGAATGGTGATACATTTTTGTAAAATTAAGCGAATAAAAGGAATATATAAATATATTTATATGACAAAATTTGGTGAAAAGGCGCGATATAATATTTGAGGGACAAAAAGAGGGTAGGGATGAATCAAAGCTGATGAAGAGGAAAAATAAAATTGATTACCAGTTACCCATTTCCGGTTGGATGTCATTTCCCGCATGAGACCCAATATAGTCAAGATTGACAGGGTAACTACTACCCCTGTTTCATCGTTGTAAATGGAATATAAATATCACGTAATAAGGATTATAGCTCTTTATAATAAGTATTATAAAAATAATTACATTACAACATTGGGTTAAAAATGGAATTGTGTGGTATAGTGAGAAATTCGTGGAATTGGATAACCATTTGAACTTGTTTTTCTTGAAGATTCTCGTCAAGATTCTTTTCTGTGTCACTCCAAAATTGATGAGTCTTTTTGTTTTTACAGCAAACACCCCAACCCGAATTGAACGCGGCCGAAAAATTGTCGAATATAAAGTTCGGAGTTTTTATCAATTTATTCGCGGATGGAATCGTTTCGCAAAATCGAAAATCGGCTTTCAACGAAGAGGAGATTGTCATAAAAGCTTTAAAATTTCCGTTATTAACTTTGATAGCTAAATATTTTTGACTTTCAAAGTCGTTCAGATGAACCCAACCGTATTTAAGGACCAGGCAGCAAACACCAAGATATCCAATGAATTCACTGAATTCTTGTATTTCACAACGAGTCTTTGAACCATACTTTTTTATCAATTGAAAAGCCTTCAGTTTTTTTATCACTCGGAAATTCAACTCTCATTTTTTACGAAATTACTCTTTTTTTATGAATTATAAAACCGAGTTTCTGTAATTGATAGTAATTTGAATATTTCGTTCGCATTCAGAAAAAGTGCTTCCAATATAATTTTGGTGAATACCAATGGTGCGGTACTCACTTCAAAGGGATGACAAACAAATTCGTAAATTTTTCCATAAAATGAAAACCGTTCCAGTCGGCTACTAGAGTTTTCCACCGGAATATGAAAATAAGCGTCTTCGATATCAATACATGCCATATAACAATTTGTTGTCAATAAAGTTTCCACAGTTCGTCAGTCCTCTATTTTGAAATGTTCTGTTTCGGTAAACTCATTGAGATTTTTTAAATTTAAATAAAGCGACTCGAACCATCAGACTTTGGGACAAGAAATATCTTTGGCATGAACTGATCTGGTGATGGTGCACAGCAGCGAATCGCACCCTTAGCCAAAAGTTTATAAATTGCAATTGAAAGCTGAGATTTCTCTCCTTCTGACCTATTCAAGTTCAGTTGGTGAGGTCTTTTGTTGTACGGGTACGCTTAATGAAATCCCGTATCTCCATAACCAGCCAAGAATTACGGAGTCTGAGGATATCTTTTTCGGTTCGTGAGAAAAAATCTTAACCTCGCCGCTAAGTTACTTACTTCAGAATCCATTAATATCTCTTCCTCGAGTGACGCTGTTGTGTCTCGCGTTTCTTGAAGCGTAAATCGTTCTAGTAAGACTCTGAGTTGTTCTGGAACCGTTTCCCCTGCCCGCTTGTCACCCTCGAATTCCCTGGTCGATCTGACGGACCTTTGAAGTTTCTTCTTTTCAATGTCGACTGCGTGAGTTTAGATGTCAGTTTCAAGTCTTTGCTCGAACCCTCTACCGATTTTCACTAATTTCTCAAAAAGAAACTCGTCTACAACCGTTGATTTAAGCGTGTCGCGAAGTCAAATTAATGTTTTTGAGTGTCAAATATTTTTTTTTAATACGGGGCTCCTCAAATTATAGATGCGTGAGTAATGAACCCGCATCACTATTGCTCTCGAGTACCAGTAAATTATCCGGTAACCCCATAAGAACTAATGAGGCTGATTTTCCTGACGCTGCAATACAGACCGCTGAGAGATTCTGTGTTTCCACTATTCGAGCATCTCTTTTCAAAATTCTCTCGTGTAGTGATGCAGTCACTTCCACATTTAATTTCGGTGGATCTATGATCGTAAAGTTGCTCGGTGGTGGATATTTATTCATTATACGAGATCTCTCCTCATTCGGAAGTCCCTTTCGAATAATATCCTCCCAACATACTGCGAGATCTTTCTGAATTTCAACGCCCTAAAGTCTCTCAGGACCCAAACGCTTTTCAATTATCTCTAAAACCTTGTCGTCTAAAATGTTACTATTAACATATTTAACTTAAGGTGATTTGTTCACTTGCGTATGAGGAGGTTTGTCACCGACGCTATTACCGGTCTGAGCATCATCCCCACTCGCAGTTATTTTATTTGTCTTTTCTACGGTCACAGGTGGGGTGAGTCATTACCGTGTCCGTTTCGAACGCTCTCTGGAGAAGAGTTTATTTCTCGACTGCGCGTAGACGCTAAAATCTCGCTAGAATTTCTCGCTCATATGGCTTTTTTCTTTTTCATCGAATGAACAACAATGGGAGACGCGACTGTGACACGGAACGTCAATTATAACTGTTTCCAGATCCTGTCAAAAAAAAGTTGGATCCGAGCTCCTTGGAGTAGTTGAACGAGGACAAGTGGCGTTACAATATGCCTGAGATAAATTGCTCCACGTGAGATAGTACGCACGGCTAGCGAGAATAATTATAACATGCCTGAGAGTCGTCTCCACATGTCAATTATACCGAAAAGTACGGATTCTCGCTGACAAATTTCAGGTTAAAGGTTATACGACTTACTGTCTCTACATTTCTTATGCTTGCGCTTTCCCTGCTTCTTGAATTTTTTCTTTGAACGTTTTTCTAAACGATAATTCCACGTCCTCGTCTCCTGATGATGATCTCTTGTGTTTTTTTATCCATTTTACGAATATAACACGATGTGGATATCTTGCACAAAGAAGAAGAATCACATGTTTCCCGGTTACCAAGGAGCTCCTCGGTACCGTTGTTTTTCAAATAACGGTTGTTTATAGATTGTGGAAATATTGCATAGAGTAGTTGGACTACAGTTGATCGAGAGGAAGCGGGGCGAAATATAGTAATTATTTTAGGAGCCTTTAAATAGTAACTTTAAGTCATATTTACGAGGAGAAATAAATATGGATGAAAAACGAATGAATTCATTCTAGTTTACAGTGATAAATACGTATTTTTATAACCAAAAAATTAATATTTTAAGCGTTCGTGGTGGCGGTTTCAAGCGGAGTGTTCCGTGAACCCTATGCTTATCGAGGAGGCCCTTGCCGCTTGCCCCTCAGAGTCGCCAACCTCCTTAAGGAATGTGTATTTCGGAAGTGTTTTCATCAATCATCAATTCAATTTAGACTCCAAAAATGTGTACCTTATATAGGCTCATTCGTAATCATGAGCGATTGATATATTAACATAAATCTTGTGCAAATAAAATTTATGCGTATAGGAAGCAAAGTGTACTACAGTGTCCGAGTGTCTGAAGAAAAAAATAAATAAATTCTCAATGAAGACACGCTTGGAAAACCTCCATGAGTCAGTATCCATTTATGAATTGGGCAAGAAAAATCTTTCACCCTAAAATGGAGGATACGCTTATAATTTATGTGGTTCAACGTTCCAGGAAGCAGACACACATAAATAAAACTATCAGAATTTTTTGCGTGCTTTCCATCTCATAGTGTACACGTGCGACCCTACCCCCCTTCTCTCAGTGTCATAGTCGTGATTACTTACATTTTATCTATGTATATAAAACGAATACGCATCGATGTTTTTGGCGCGAATGTCGAATTATTGCGTGACGTCGAATATCAGTTTGATTCATCGCGGACTCGTGAATACCAAGGGACAAAGAAAACTGTTCTCTTTTCATTTTCATTGTACAAATGCCCCGTGACGAAGGGGGGAGGATACGTTGTTTTTTTTATTCAAATTCATTATTCTAAATACATATTTATCAGGGTTGTTCAATCATTCTGCAAATAGCAGTGATTTCATCTCTGCATTGAGTTTGCTCTACTCGTGTCGATCCGTCAGTTCAGATTTCGATATCTATAACGACGAATTCGACATTGAAATTCATTCGATCACGTCGCCCGTGTTATCGTATACAATTGTTCATGCGAAAAGCTTCAAAAGCTCGATATGCTCGTACATTGAAATGTATGAATTCTATTTGAAAATATATAGGAAGGTCGTATGGTATTGGAGTTTATATAGTTGAAACGCAACAAACATATCTATTTAAAATAATTATTTTTCTATTATTTCAAATCGATTCAATTTTTCTCGCAGATTGAATTTTAGGATCGCAAAAAAAGATTGTTCAATTATATCGTAACCAAATAATCTGTGTAAATGTTGGGGTTTACTAAAGAAAAAAAAAAGAGATTTTGTTGCACTCCAGTGATGCAACCTTTAACATCATAAGGACGTATGAATCTCTATGTATGTATTGCGTGTTAGAGTGTGTCCTATTATTACAAGAGTGTCGGAGATCAACCATCATCGAACCAACTCTCGTCGGTGATGAAGAAATTTTCAAGGGTGTATTCGTTTGGGGTGGTTTTTTCCAACGAGTGATTTTTTCCAATTTGGTAAACGCTTCATAAATAACGAGACGAACGTGAACGGGGGGAACCCCTGAGAGGCTGCGTGAAATATATACTGAATCGTCTTGGTGAATTGCTCACTCAAGAGAACCCTCTCGTGTCAATAATGAGATTGCGCTTTCACTGGTAATCTGATCACTTGCCCCCCAGTCTCTCTCTCTCTCTCTCTATTTTTTTTCTCTCTTACTCTCTTTCCGCCCTTTTTCAATATTTGTACTCCAGATGGCTCGATTTTCTTTGCATTCTGTATTTTATGTACAAGGTAGCTTTTTACTTCAATGGAAAAAAAATGTATCTTTTAGAAATCTACTTCACAGAACATTGAAACATATATTTTGCAAGGAAGCTGATTTAGAATTACTAGTACACGGAGAGAAATTTTTTTCACAAATTACCTTAGTGCCATAGTAGCGGGGTATGATGGCGTCCGTTTATTAAATTTTATTCAAGTACGAACTCCTGACATATTACAATCTACCAGGCCAATTTTTGAATTTTAGAACGGAGATTCTCTTACTGGCCCATGAACGCTCGATAATTTGTAATGTACCATAGTAATTTTTTGAACATTAGCACAGCAATTTCCGTGATCGCGCAGAAGCGCTTGAAGTTTTACAATGTCTCACTGTAATTTTTCCCCGTACATACATAGTACTAATTGTGATAACTCTATAATCGATGCATAAATAAATATAGAATGGTTTAAAATTGAATATGTTTCATTGTAAAATATCGTTCATCGCGGCATTAATAAATGTGACAGGCGGTTTCGTAAAAATTAATTTTGGAGTAAAACTATTTTTACACTGCTCTCTGAGTAAAATCCTTCAAGTACAATATTCGATTGTTTATAAAAGCAGAAATTACTATGTTTTTGGGTATAATTCTTCAAAAGTGACGAGATAGTACCCGGTCACGATAGTACTATTGAAATTTTCTCTTCGTGTAGGTATGAATCTTGGGCTGAAAATGTCACTTTACAAAAGATGTACACGCATATTTCGGATATTTATTTAACACCCGTTTCCGATGTCCGTGATCTTGGAAATCTAAGTAGTCGAAATTGTTTTAATTCACGATCAATGTCATATTACCGTCGTTTTAAGGTTTTTTTCATAGATCTAATTTTTAAGTCCTTAAGCCGTAGTAACCACACTTCCATCAAGCATACATACCAACCACCACACTAGTGCGATTTGGGATTTCGCATTGTCAAGATTTTGCATAAATAATCCAAAGATATTTGATAACCAGAGTTTCCTGTAGTGAAAATCCCCAGCAATCCAATGATAATCGTCTCGAATGTGAAAAATAATATTTATATAGTGAAAATATTTACAATCAGAACAAAAAATTTCTAAAAATACGGTTTTGGTGGTGCAAATTTGCACTAGTGTGGTTACTACGGGTTAATAAAGATTGTCTATAACTATAGCTATGCGTATACGCCGCACTCACAACTCAGTTCTAAACCTAACTTTGATCGTTTCGGTGTCAAGAAACAAGTTCTTTTTCTACCGGTGGAAATAATGACTATTTACTCGAAAAGATTTTCTTTTTTCTCAAAGTCTTGATATGATAAGTTTTAAGAAAGAAAAAACTTACGTTACCTTCAACCACAGGTGATTGGGACAGTTTGTGGACGAGCTGTACCATTAAAGCTTGAAAAATCATATTTTCGTATCACGTAAATACGGCCGCATTCCGTATTTCCCTCTGCGTTCACGTATTTTCTAAAATAATCCGCTACGACGTTCTTTTCTATTACTGTCAAGGTGAATTTTCTTTTTTACCACAGCGGAGCATCCGTACCTCATGACATACAACCAAAGACTAAGCACACACAGTCGTCGGCATTTACCCTTTTTGAGGCGCAGATTATCCATCCGGGACTTTCAACCTGGCGTTTTTTTATGTTTTATATATCCTTTTAAAACCCATCTCTTTCCTACACTCTTGCTGCTCACTTAGAGTTTTTCTTCTGGTATAACATGAAAGTAGCAAAGATTTTCAGATCAATCTTTGATTTCATGCTCTTTACCTGAAGGAGAACACACGATGTTATTTATGATCAGATTCGGACGAATATGTTGATAATCCGTATTCTAGATATAATTACTCAACTGTTGATGTGTCGATCCAGCCCTTATACACCTTCAATAAAATCTTATATATCCAATCTATTCAATGCTTTCGAATATATGCTAAAACCAATTCCTTCTTAAAATCGTTACATTTAATTATAAACCTAAATTGGAATTACAATCTGAGCTTCAGTTTAACCAAACGTCGACTGGTTTCCATTTAAGAATGCTCTCGAAACGATCAGAGATGTCTTTGCCCTCGAGGGATGGAACGATGACTTTGAAGGAGCCTTGAACGCCCAATCTAAATGCTAAAGATTTCCGCAGCCACTAGGAAAATCTCGAACCTACTTACACCATTATGACAACGTCCAATGCACACATATTGTACTTCTTGGTTATACATTTGGCGCTCTATATTTTCCAGCCACCTTCATTTAGGAAGACATGTATACATACATACTTGATATCATTATTGTGTGGTGTTTTCTGGTATATACCTAGTTTACAAAGCGCCACAAGAATCGCTGGTAACCACGAAGTCACCCTGGACCGTACTCTCACCCACGGGAAATTACTAGTATATACAATTTTCTCTTCCATTGCTCCCAACTATCCATGTCATTTCGAGTAGTGTGTATACGAACGAACATTGCCATGGGATACGGAAGGCTGCATTACAAAGCTCGTGGTCACCAACTCTCTCACCCGATAGTACAGGGACTAGGTATGGGTCAACGAGGAATTGAATAACCTGTGGAGCCAACCTCAATGGGTTTGAACATTCCGAAAATTGTATTGGCTCCATCATAAGTGGGGTGGTGTTTCGTTCAGAGATCGAGTAAATAAGAAAAATGTTTGGTACGCACTCTAGATCATCGAAGAAGAGGTCGATGTTCTTCTCTATTTTC
Source organism: Dusona sp. PSUC_FEM 10030013 (assembly GCA_018902295.1). Taxonomy (NCBI): domain Eukaryota; kingdom Metazoa; phylum Arthropoda; class Insecta; order Hymenoptera; family Ichneumonidae; genus Dusona; species Dusona sp. PSUC_FEM 10030013. Next base: position 14,362 of record JABSMR010016962.1, read on the forward strand.
TATTGGTTGTCTATTAGTTTTTCGACTCAATACGTATGCACATCAACGAAATTTGGAATATTTGAGTCTGCTTTTTGCGTGAGATCTTAGGTCGCCTCACAGGACTAGAGAAAAATTCGCCGTTTTCGTTCAGTGTCCGCTCGTTGAGTAGCCAGAAAATGAAGTAATCTCTATCCCAATTCACCCTTTCTTCCTCGTTTTCGTCCTCTCACCACCTCACGATACCTTTTTATTTTTCTCCATTCTCTCCGACAACGAGTTTTCTCGCTGTGAAAAGAATAAGTGGAGGATAGTAAAGAACAGAGTTTTATTTGCAAAAGTGTAGATCGCGTTTTTAAATTGGACCTAGATTACCGTTCGTGACTCTGCGGAGCAGGTGAAAGTGAACGAGGGAATAGAAGAGACAAATGAAGGGAGAATTTGAACAACGTGTAGTTCCGTTGCGAGGGCGAACTCTCTATAAACCAGTATATAATAAAAATCATCTCAACGAGAATTCGTTCGATAAAATAGATCAATTAGTGTCCGACAAAGATAATATTTGTTTTAAAAATAGAATCTGCCAGTCAAAGTTTCTTTTCCTGGCCACTAAAAAAGTATCATTAACCGAAAAAAACACATGATAAGTAACATTACGTTAATAATTACGAATGTAATTAAGTTTATACTTTTGAAACCCTTTTGAATGTGTACGTGGAAAAGCCAAAATGTACAAATTTTTATTTGAAGCAGCGCCGCTTATTTTTTTTACTTAAAAAGAAGAAAATGCTTCGTCTCGTTAAGCTCAATCCGCCGGAAACAGTAATAAGTCATCATAAATACCCAGAGTATCCCAATTTCATATCACAAGAGTGAACGACCTCGAAGTCAAGCAACGAACTTAAACAGGAGCTTACTCCTTATGAATTTCCATTGTGCATTAATGTACGAGAGTTGAGTGCTGTTCGAGTCGATGGTGCATTCGTATAAGAAGTTTCTTGCCCGTGACTCTTGAACCAACCGGGAGTTAAAGGATGAGGAACTATATGCAGGAGAATGTGCCGTGTGCAAACCTCTCCCATCCCTTTCCACCACTCCCATCCTCGTGAAGAGAACGACGCGCTCTCGCTCCTGAAGCGCCTAGATCTATAGTACAGTTTGGACTTAGCAAAGAGAGAGGATCATTTTGTTGGAAGGGAGCCAAATATCAGTACCATTGTTCGTTGACTTGCACAAAAAAGAGAGAACTTTCGTGAAAATCGCGGGAACCACCACCTAGATCTGGTGTTTTCCGGTGAGAACGAGAAATAAACAGAGTTTGGACGACGTGTAGCCTCTTCAGCTTCCATTTGAATAACCAACTGACAACAGTTATTGCGAACTATTAAAAAAAACTATACATTTGAATCTCAGAGTCCGTTTTAGGGTGAAGCGAGTTTTAGAGAGATTTATTATTGTCATATCTTCGAAGAAAAAACTCGTACCTCAAATCCACAAGCAGCAGATGTTTGTTACTCGTAAAATTCCACGTTTTATGCGGAAACTTAACTCTACAGTACGTTCGGATATTATTGAAATTATGCCAAAATGAGAATACCCCTTACGAGGACAATTCGTCATGCATGCTTTCTGAATAACTCCAAACGTTAACAAAGCCATAATTTCAATTTCTATGAGAGCACATGGGGCAACGAAAACATTTTTTCTGATCTCTGCAAAAATAGCAGTCCTTCCAATCAAGTGACTGTTGCGTCATAATGACTGAATTAAGTATTGATTTTACCAAGTTTCAAGTGGGAGAACTCCGACCGGTAAAGCCAATGTTTCGTGTGTTTAATCAACTTTTTAGTGAATTGCAAATATTTTTGCCGCTGAATCAACCGACCAATTCAACCAGCTTCCTGATGTTTTAGCGTGTATGCTTGAAACCCTGTATTTTATCTGTCGTTTATTGAGTGCGAGCTACGACATTTTATCAAGGAGAGAGAAAAAAAATTGAGACGATTGAATTAGTGTCTATCTGCATGGATAGCACCAGAAAACGAGGCAGTAGACAGCAGCTGTTCTGCTTTGCCGGGGTGTTTTACCGCAGTGCCGAGTATAGGTAGATAAAGTCGAGATTCGTGTAGGGGTAACTGGGTTGCCGCATAGTGACGTCACAATTACAGTAACCTACTTCAGGAAAATACGGAGAGAGAGGACAAGGAGGAATAGAGCAGAGAGTGGGAAGAGTAGAATGAGAAGCGAAAGAGAGGGATGTATAGACATATAAAGGTACGAGGAAGGGCTCTCGTCCAACTAGACAACCGAAAAGCTCCGGCCCTCGTCTGGTATTCCACGAATATCGCCCAGGAAATTACGTGCCCTTCCATGACCCTGGCACGTATCCTACGACCTCTTTCTCTTTCACCACACTTCAAACCGCTCGTTCAGCAAATTTATATCTCTTTGATCTCGCGTAGCACGTTACGAAACTAACTCACCTTGCCCTTTACAGAATGACCGAGAAATTAAGGTGTAATAAAATTTTTTACGGCTACCATTTCCATGCCTATGACACGGAGAGTAAGGCAAACTGCTTTTCCATCTATGCATATAAAGTACACTTGCAGCATTTTGCCACCCAGAGATTGAAATTTATGATACCTATTGGCCATCAAAATACTACTACGGCGAAAATAACTGTTTTTAAAATACTGAGGACCAGTTGACAATAATGAATTGTCAATTATGTTGAAATATTTTTTAGAGAAATTTTTTGGACCGCCTGTCTGCGGTGTAGGCTTGATAATATGATCTCTTCAATTTCGGATCTGCAGGTCTGTACTTCCATCATTAAAGTTCACGATACCTTCTTCTCCGATGAATTTATGGCTATTATTTTATAATAATTTGAAATTAACTGCTAAATATCCAAATTGTGGCATTTGAAGGGTAAAGTTTCACGATTACTTCGAGACACTTGGAGCATGCGGAACAACACCATCGACCGGTATGAAGATATGCATAACGCTTCATGACGCCGACCTAAATTCTGTATCGAACGAGAAAGCCCGCAACGTATGACGACCTTACGTGTTCAAATCCACTCGAGTATCTCGCGACTTAGGAAACCTTGTTGATACAAACATGCATCCGCGTTCGCAGAATTTTTGTTACATAGCCTGAACGTCCGGAAAAAATGTTTTTAAATAAATGTGACTGTTACGAAAGATTCTTTGACTATATTCAACTTCCATTCATTTTATCTGAAATATCTAGAGTAAGGCTCCAAAATACATGTATATTAGGGTTGTTCTTAATTAGAGTATTTTTGAGTTTGGACTCACCTGTCCCTCAGAACAATTCGCAATAAATAAATGAAAATGTGTGCCAAAGGATTTTTCTCTATATTAACAATTACACGTTTACAATTACACAGGTTTGGCTTTTTCCCCATTTAAATAACACGTATTACTGAGGTGTTTGCACTTTTTTTTCTTTCCTTGTATACTTATTGTTCTACGAATATTTCGTTTTTATAATTATGTTGTATACCAATACAACAACGCATACGAACGTTTAAAAGGCATCATTACATTGAATCCACCCGTAAATGAAAATAATAAAAATTAGTCGAAATTTCGAGCCGCGCTAAGAGTTTGATAGCTTTATCAAAAAAAAAAAAAATAATAATTAA
>JABSMR010016973.1:0-10321 GCA_018902295.1 Dusona sp. PSUC_FEM 10030013
TTTTTTTTTTAAGTCGAATAAATATTGATGTAATATCACAGCAGATATTCATTCTAACTTTTCAATTTTCAATTTTTTCACAGCCGAAATGTCTACAAAAAATTGTGGAATGTTGAAAAAAAAAATTGAATAAAATTTAAAAAAATGATGATTAAAACGATTGCTCGGAATGTAAAAGATATTGTGATAAAAAGTCAGCTCACCAGGGGGAAAGTGACGGTACGAAGTTGGCCCGCACTATCAATGAGCTTTTGTAAATTCGCTGCTATCACAACGATGTCTTTTCCATCAACTAAACCAGCTCCAACGAGTTCGGCAGCGATTCCCTCTGCCGAGTCGATCCCGACCGCAAATTCGAATCTAATATCGTTCAGTTCTCGCTTTTGATTGCTAGACGAAATAAACAATAAAAAGAAAATAATTTAACAGGAATTTGAAGGAATTTGTGTACGAGAAATTTTCATGAAATGATGTATCGATGGACAAATTTCCATTGATAGGAATAAAAAGGAAACGTTGCGTACTGTGTTTTATATTCGAGGGTGAACTGGGTCTCGGGACATCTGAAAATGATTCGTACATTATTGCTCTATTATTTTTCTTCAACAATAAATTATTTCAAAACGATAACAAATTTGTAATAATAGTCAGATAATTAAATAATAAGAAAAGGGAAAATATGGTCGTGGACAAATTACAAGGTTTATAAAAAATGAAGATTAACCGACAGCGTTGGGTGCGCGGTCGGTGCGTGGCTGTGGCGATCTCCCAAGTTAAACTGCTTCGAGCGAATCCAGTGCTTGGATGGACAACCGCTCGGCCATGCACTGGTTCACGAATCAATCGCTGAGCAAATTTTTCTCAGTTTCTGATGGTTCTAACCATTAAGGGGATCTATCAGTTGTTCAGACGGTAAAAATGCTGCTACGCATTTTTCTTTGACACGATTGACTTTCCGAGATAAATGGAAATTAAACGTTGTTCTCTTTCCATCAGAAAATAAGGTGTAACTTATATATTTCACGAAATACCAAGCGTTTCCGAGAAAAATGGAAATCTACTGTTTAGCTACGTGTTTCACATTCACGCAACTAATAGAGCCCCTTAACAATAACATACTATACTGAAATAACAACAACAATAATAATATTACGAAAAATAATGATGAATATGAAGATAATTATTGAAATGTGATACGACAATTATTGATTGTGATAAAATAATAAAAATCTTACCGGAGTCGAAGTACGAGATTAATTGGAACATTTTGTTCCGCCACTGGAATAGCGACACGACTAGCGGCTGATTTGACTTGACCGTAATCTTCAGCATCGACAGCTTCGTCCTCGCTACTGACGTTGTCGATCGTATTTACGGGTAAAGCTTCTTTGCCCTCTTCGCCACTCGAAGCACCGCTATCTTCTTCCTCCGACGACCAGACCCATTCGCCTGTTACCGTTCTGTGCAATCGACCTGAAGTGCCTGGTTGCCTTTTCGATGCCTTGGCAAAAATAAATCAACACGAATAGTTTATATACAAGGTTTTTGATTATTCGATTAATTTTCAGGTTTTTTTACCTGTTGCATTTATTCATAATTTATCGTTAATTTATTAACTGAGTGACGTTATCCGGAAGGAAAAAACTTTGTATGGAATTTATAACAATTCATAAAAACTGAAGCAACAAATTATATTCAAATTAATTCAGGCATTGAACTTTTGCGATGAGAACAACAAATTTTTCTAAAAATAAATCCGACTAGTTAAGTACTTGCAAATAATTTGTAAATTGTTTTAGATTTCAATTGACGGTTTTGTAATGGTTTTTTTTATAATTTGTGAAATATTCCAACTTTCTGTTATCAAAATATTGTTATTTCAAGAATTTTATTTCCAAAAATATACCTTTTGCACACGCGTTTCGAGACTCGGTCCTATCGCGACTAATGTTTGTTGCAAGTACTTCTTGTCCTTTGCTTTTTTGAAGAAAGGATGTTTCAGTAATTCCGTAGCGGTCGGTCTGAAAAATCAAAGTCAAACCAAAGCGGTAAACCACTTGTTAGTGAACCTTTAAATGCTCATTTCTTAAATTCGTAACGATTAATTAATGGAAATGATCAATGCGGTTCAATTCGGTGTCGAATTTTTTAGGATTGTTTCTCTTTCTTGTTTATTCGTCGCGAATTTAAAAAAACGTAAAAATAAGTTTGGAAGAGCGAAACAAGTATCGAAAAATGGACGAAATGAACGTTTAACAAAAAACTGTGGAATGTTATCCAAATAAGAACTAAATGAAACGTTATACGAGAGGAAAATGAAATTGAAGAAAAAAAAATAGTTCTCACCGTTTCGTAGGATCTTTTTGTAGGCAATCCACGATCATTTTACGAAAAGTTTTACCATACGCTTTGTATTGATCTTTATCGTCGGCGGCAGTGTCCAAGGTTGGAGGATCGTTTTGTAGAGTTAGCATGAGTACTTTCATGGGTGGATATTTGTGATAAGGAGCGGTACCACTTGCCATTTCGATTGCCGTTATACCCAACGACCATATGTCAGCCTTAAAATCGTATCCATGATCCTACACGAGTTGACACTCGGATTATCATAACTTTCACAATATTAGTTTTTCTTTCTTTTTCGAAAGAAAAAATCTCTGCCTCGCACATTGCGAGTCTTTGGATTTTTTTTTTACGTATACCGTTTCGTTCGAATGTTTCATTAGAATTTTCATGAATCAGAAGTGGGCAAACTACTCATCTCTAAAGTTTTTTTCAACTAACGTAAAAGTTCATTTCAAACAAATATTAACGGAAAACTTAAAAGTACTTTGCCTACATTTACTGAATTATTCTCAGCATTTTTTCTGAAAATCCTCAAATTAAAAATCACGTGATTACGTTCATTGCTCTTTAATCATGTTTTACATTTCAGTAAATCACACTTCCTAAATTTCTTTGTTGCAACCGAATTTTTCATTGCTAAATATTTATTCATTGAAAGCATTGACTGAAAACTGCGAATCTTCCAAAGTGGATGCAAATTTTTCTATTGTAATTTTAATATTAGTTTCTTCTATGCGTCTTAATCCTAATTCAACTTTTTCACGAAACTGTATACATAAAAAAAAAGTTTGATCTTAAAATCAATAAAAAATACGAACATCACTGTTGAGAGCATGTAAACATTTATGAAGTTCGTCGGTGACGTCATAAATAAACATTGAACGAAAGAAATATGAAATATTAAATGTACCAATAAAAAAAACATCATAAAAGTAGTTTTAGAAAACAATTTTCCGGCTGATTCGTAACTATACATTTTGATCATTTAGAAAACAATTGTAATTTGACGTTACGGTAAATCAAACTGTAATAATGCAAAAATGATTTTAAACTCTTCGGATAAATCGATTATAAAAAAGGGATATCGCACAGTTGATCCAAACGTTGAAATAAAATAATAAAGTATGACGTCACGTCGAAAAAAGAAAGTTCAAACATTCAATACATATGAATGATCGTATCTCGAACGTTAATAAAATGTCATGCCCAACGCAATCATTGATTCATCGTATGCGAGTGTTGTCTTAACTTTTCAATTCATAAGCTTGCTTTATTATTGCATTACAATACGAGACAATTGAAAGAAAAAAAAGTAAGAAAGGAAACAAAAAAAACTAAGCACCAGTCTCAGTGCACTCAAGCGTATCGTTTCTCGACATAGAGAGAGAGATAGACAGAGCGAAATGTAACAAGGAAAATATGTAACAGATTCAGAGCTGTTTTTATTTATATAAATGATTAATAAAAAATTCATTGTTGTAGCAAATATAAAATTTGAACAAACACAGAACTCGCAAGCTTAGAAATTGTAGTGTAACTTTCCTCTCTCACCTGCTCCATGACCTCGGGGGCCATCCAACATGGTGTGCCAACAAACGTGTGACGCACTTTTTGCCTGCTCAGATCTCGACCCGTTGCGAGCCAAGCGCTAACACCGAAATCTGCTATTTGAACTGTTCCATCTTCGCCCAACAATATGTTGCCGGCTTTTATATCCCTAGAAAATATTCATTGATAATTACTCATTATTTGAACTTTTCATATCCCGAAAAATACAAATTTGTAATTAATCAGAAATTAGTATGAATGTTGGTTTTTTTATCCTCGAAGGAATAAAAAATGCGTAATTTGAAAAAAAAATTAATAATTATTTGCAACATGAATGATAAAAAAAATGTAGTACGAGAAAAATCTTTTTTGTAAAGGAATTTGATTTTTGGCTAAAAAAAATTCTTCACTATTATTACAATTTAAATTGAATTGAAAATTTTTTAAATCAGTAAGTTAATTGTTCTACCGTTAATTTTGAATGCTACCTGTGAATTTGTCCGTTACTGTGAAAATACTCAAGGCCCTTGAGAACTTCTCGAAGTACGGTTGCTATTGTTGCTTCATCGAAAACGCCGTGTTTGCAATTCGTCGTTCTCGTTTTGTGTTTTATAATATCGAGTAAAGATCCACCTTCCAAAAGTCGTAACACGAGCCAGAGTTCTTCTTTTACGACGAAGGACGTGTAATATGTGACGACGTTTTCGTGATTGCAGGACGACATTGCCTGAATCTCTTTCTGCATTAAAAATAATACAGTAGTTTGCATCAACGAGCAGACGTGAAACTAATTTTTTTAAAACTGCTTATCATTTTTTGCTACGATATAAACAGGATCAACTTTTCTACAATTTTTAACAAAACTGCAAATTGAATCTACAAAAGAAGTACATCCTGAATTTCGAATTCAAATTGAAGGAAAAAGTAAATGGAGGCCGTTAGAATTGGTTTTATCTGAACGACAAAAATTTCGTATATGTTTTGGAAACGTTATTTACGCACCAGAAGTTCGTCCATACTCGTGTTCCATTTTTCCAAATTTATGCGTTTTATCGCACATTTTTCCTGGCGAGGTATACAAAAAGCAGCGTGAACTACGGCGGTGGCTCCAACTCCTGATAAGTGAGAGAGAAAAAAGGCATTACGAATCGATATTTCTCAAGCTCCCCGGAGTGATTAGCATTCGTAAAAAAGATGTTCAAGAAAATCGAGGCTTATAGGGATTGTATCTCGTTACGAGAAACGTTCAAGGTAATCAAGCTTATCAAAATAAATTCAACGGATAAAATTAGTGATGACTTTGTGCATGCATCGATGATCAACCAATGATAAAATTGCGGCTATGGTAATAAAAAAAAGAGAGACTAAGTTCGCAAGGTTCGCATTTAAAGATTTATGGCAACAAAAAAATGTATGTGCTCTTTGTTCGAAACGTCTTTCAATCGTTCTCTAAAAAAGCAATATTCTATACAGTATTTTTTCTAACTTTTAAATACGCTATTGCTATTTTATGCTACTAGGCACGGTATTCAAATCCACATTTGCAGAATAAAGCAGAATCTTTCTTTTTCATATAAAAAATGATCAACTTTTCTTTTTTGCAGATTTTATTCTCCACATTCCGAACAAAACTCTATTTTAAAGTAGCGAATATCGTAGTTTGGTATTTTAACGTTGTTTCTAGCAACAGTATGTACTTTAAAAAAAATTGTAATATATCAAATGAATAAAAGCAAATTAATAATAAATTATTGCTGTAATAACAATAAAATTCCACCAACTAAAAAATCTTTTGCGCAATCAAAAACCCAGTACTGAATTAGTCCGAATGATCGAAAACAGACAAAATCATATTGCTAAAAAATCAGCAGTTCAAATATAAAATAAACAAATTTCCAGTGAAGAAAAAATTACGCAAAAGTATGCGAAAAGCAAATGATTCAACCAAATGTTTCAACGCCGTTAAATTTCACCTCAAATGCAACAAAACTTCTGTTTTTCTACTAATCATATCCAATACCTTTTTGCCATTTTAGACTGTGAAAATTTGTAACACTTTTGACCGAAAGAAAAGACCTAGATTTACAATAATGTTTGGATAATTTTAAGCATGAATTAAAGAAAAAGGAAAAAAAATAGTTTCTTAGCAACACCGGGTATTCAACGATTTAACCGATCATCCATAAAATGCTTACAAATATGAAGTCTCAGCAAAAAAGAAATATTAATAAATACTTCTGCCAGCACAGCAAAAATGTTATAATACGATATAGAGTTCAAAGAAGATCCATGATTTTTTCACATTATTCCTATATTCAAGACAGTCCAATAAGTGACCAAAGCCCATGACTCATGTATGTCAACAACATTAGGATTATTCGCTTATAATAAAGTAATCCGAAAATTTTATGGGAAACGGATATTCACGGATCGACGTGTTTCGTTTCTCGAAAAAAACAAATAAATAAATGAGTCCAATTTTAGACGTGAAAATTTGCGCGATGTTGAGAAAAAAAAATCACATGCTTCGTAATGCACGTGATGAAGCAAAAAAAGTGACGTTTTAGTGCACGCGGTTGTTTATTCAGCGTTCGGGGGTGGGGGAAGAATCAGAGAGCACTAATGCTTCGTAAGACAGGTGAAAAGGCGTTGTTCGGTGTACGAGAAATCAGAACAACGTCATATTCGAGTATACAAGAATGCGGCAGAGCTCGCGCCGGCTCTTTTTTTTCAATACTTGGCATGGAGTCGCTGCCGCGGCTCTTGATACGTGGTTAAATTCTCACGATTTGAACACACTTATTTTTTCGTTTTAACGACCGAACGATGGAGAACGAAAAAGAGAAATTAAATTTGAAGGTTGAAGTTAAAGATTGGCCATGAAAAGTAAAAAATAAACAATTTCGTCGACTTTTCTATCGGCACTGTTCACCAGTTTCAATGCAGCGCCCCACCCCCCTCTCTTTTGAAAAAAAAACCGCAGTACCGAAATGAGGTTAGGAGAGGTGAATCGACCGGTTGGATGTGAAAAAAAAATCGCGTATCATCAATCGGTGAACTCGTAGTTTTCGTCAAAATAAAAATGAACGAAAAAATGAGTAACCACACTTTTCGTCGGAATAAAACACAATTAACGTTGTTTATATAAGAACGAGAACAGACACGCACACAAAAACGAAGAACTGATTTGGCGCAACGTCAGAACGCGAGGAGATTTTTCGGGTGGGAGAGAGCCGGCCGATGATTTTTTTGTTCACTTTTCTCTTCTTTCTTTTTGTGTGTGGGGGTTAAAGATAAAAAAAATCGATTGACAGTTAAGCGGTTGGCTGATGAGGACTGCGGAAAAATAATTTGGATAAAGAGAGGTTATTGGTGGAATGATTTATCGGAATATTTACCGATAACCTCTTTGAGATCGTAGTCGTCTTTGGTGTTGGGCCAGCCCTGCACGACCGCGTTAGAGCTCGCAGACGCCATTTTATTAGCCAGTACCGTAACACGACGGGAGTGCTTAGTGGTAAGGTTATTATTACGGGGCGCTCTAGTTCCTCCTCCTCCTCCTGACGCCGGTAAACCAATCCTGCTGCTCGTTCTTGTTTCTTGATTAAAATTGTTGTTTACACTTTTTTTCACCAGGCTGTTAGCACTATTATCGGTATCAGTTAAACATGACAACTCGTTGTTGTTCTTTCTCGTTAAAACGTTATTCAATCCCGCGTCCTCGTTATTCCTTGAATTGTTTGAACTCGTCCGTTTCGGAGTCTGTACGTGAACGCACTGATTCCCGGTTGTCGCGACACCCGCGCTACTCAGCGTCGTCGTCGTCGTCGTCGACCTCGAGCTGCTACTCGAACAGAATGACTTTTGACGGAATATCCCAGGCGAACACGACGGCAATACGTCCGGCGAGATTATTCTGTGTGACGAAAGAAAAATAACAATAACAAAAAAGTATCAATGGAGTGCGAGAGAGGAAAATAAATAAATGGCGTTTTAAAAAATGCTTTCTTTTTTTTCTGACCATTTTGTACTTTTTCTTTTTAACTTTAACGAACGAAAGATCACATTTGAACTTACCAAATGGATAAACAAAACAAAAAACAAGCAATTGCAAAAATTACTATGAAAAGTACTTCGGAAATACGTTTTCAACGTTTATTCTCAAACGTAATGTGTCAATGACGTCAATCGGAGTGCATTCGGAAGAAAGTCGAGTGTTATGTTCTACTATATGCATAGATAACGTTTTCCATACAGAGTGAAAATAAGCGAGAAATGATACAACTTTTTTTTTTAATCTTCATGACTCGTAACTTTTTTCAGAACTACAATTTGAAAACATGAATGATTTTGCGTGTTTTGAGAGCCTGGGAAAAAACGAATTAGTCAGCAATGAGTATTCGTTGATGAGGATTAAAAAAAATATTTCCTAGTCACAGGATGCAAAGGACGAAAACCCAACATTTTTTAAAAAACCGCAAATGAAGACTTAATATTCGTTGCAGTACTGTCCCAAAATTTCTGCCAAATTTATCTGAGTCAATAACAAATAAAAAAATTGACAAAACTGAAAGACTACTCGAAGTATATACAAATTATTTCGCTAAGATTTATAATTGGAAAAGAAAAAATTCCTGGAATGTGATACATACCACCGAAGCCAAATAAAAAAATCAAACCGCTGAAGCTACGTACGAAACGTGTCAATATTATTTACCTAATTCGTCAACAATTCTTAGCAACCAATCGATTGACAAAAAATTCTAATTGATCTCTAGCATTTTCCTGCACAGATGCACAGATATTTCCTTTTTTTTTAATTACTCGTTCATACTCTCTTCGTAAGGAAAGACTCGAGAAGATGAGCTGTACTACGAGTCGAGACAAGAAAGCGTTGCAGGGAAAAAGATATAGAGAAAGGGAGAGGGAAAAGAAATACGTTGGAAGAAACCGGAAAAAAACGAGTCTCGCGACAGCGGTATATATGTATATACTCTATCCACGTGTATATATATAGAAAGAATATCCAATGGATAGAGTGATAAACTCCTCTTTCTTAGAACGAACGGAACTGGAAACTTGGGTCATTCAACTTGTGAATTCGCTAAATGATGGCACACATATATACATATATTTATTCGGATATAAATACAAATATATACATGTACGTATCTCTGTGCGAGTGTACATGTAGGTAGATAAGCAAGAAAAATTTGATTACCAAGAAAAAGCCTTTTTTAAACGCAATATACTTTGTTTGCTCGAGCGATTGCTTTGATCGTTTAACAATATCTTTGTTATCAAATTTCTGCGTCTATATTAATTTTAGACTATAAAAAAATTACGACTCAAAAGTGACTTTTATATTACATCGAATTAAGCGAAATTGTCATAATGAAGGATCGACGATTTAATTTTTTTGTTTGAAAAATCTGTCGCTATCGATAACTTCGCCGTATTCTTTGAATGCCTTTTACATATGTGTATATATATATCCATACGTATATACATATGCAAACATTTTATCCTTTAAACCTTTCGTATATTCTAATTAAACGGATAGATCACCGTAATTGTACGGGAATGAAGATTTTTCTTGTTAGATATAGTCTCCAAGGACGCCACCGGTACGCAGGGTATAAACCTGTGCCATTGCTTTGTTTTGTTATTATTTATTACTTTCCCTCTCCCCTCCCCTCCGCCCAATAAAATATGCTTAGTCTCATTTCATTGTTTTCCTAAACCAGAACTCACGTTTTCACACATATCACCGATTGATACACGTAAATCCCGTCCGTTTTTTTTTACTGCGACTAGTCTCTAATCTCCAATAGATTAACCACCTACGAGCTACGACGTTTACCGATATAAAATTTTGTCTTTTATTTTAATTCCCTTAATTTTTTGTTCATTATCCATCGCCCACGGGACTTCCTCCTGTACATGTCCTCCCGGTCGATCCACCACGGGTTTTTCTATAAAATTTCGACTTTTCCATTGTTAAAAGAAACGAAAAAAATGTTGCTTTTTTCTCAAAGATCTCTTCAAGCATCAGGAACGCGAGTGAATTAGGGAAAATAAGTAAAATTAGCCGGAATTTCGTTCGATCGCTTGCATCCAATTACCATGAATGCAATCGCGGAAATACGATCCTCGCTCTATCTCTCTTTCTTCCCTCGTTCGCCAACAAGTTTCTCACCCCTTTTTTGTTCTTTATGCAGCTTTCTTTAATGCTTGAAGAAAAAAACATATTTCATCTCAACTATCTTCGTCCTCCCATCAGTCCTTAACGTGTTCCCTCCTCGGCAAAATTAATGCATCTTTTTTAAGATTCTCTGCCTCGGCGTTCTCCCTATATACACATATACATATAAATATATATGTATACATATATATAGGAATGTTTTGTTTTGTTTTTTTTAACTTT
>JABSMR010016984.1:0-10312 GCA_018902295.1 Dusona sp. PSUC_FEM 10030013
TATTTCAGATAACTTATTAAAATTTAAAATCGTTGAATTATTCAATTTTTTTTCCATTTAAAAATTAGCTCATTTTAACTAAAAACTTCATTTTAAATGCATTTTGATTCAATTGGAGAAGAAATTTATACGCAGCCATATTGTAGATTTAGGCACATCGTTTCATCTTCACGGAATAGTTGTTTCGATGAAAAAAGAGCTTTTCATTGCGATTAAATTCAAGCTCAAACACATGTTCTTAAACCGTAAAATACGAATATTTGTACATCAATAATTCATTGTAGAAAGAACTTATCACGAAGTTTTTTTCAAAAGTCAATATGTCATACCAACCAAGCCGCGATGAGTGCGTGCGAGATGGCTGCAAATTTGGAAAATGAAAATCGTCCACACCGTTCATTTGATCGGAATAAAACAAAGTCTTGGCCCGTTTTTCCCATTTTCCTGCGGGGGTTAAAACTTTTTTTTTATTACACTCGGTCCAACGGTGTCGAAAATATTTATCTTAGAAAATCGAGGCGTGGATGACTGATCCATACCGTTAACACGCTCTATCAATTGCTTGAGTGTGAAAGAAATAGCTAAAAAGCAGATTAACTTTTTATTCGGAGATGCTTGATATTTCAAGAAAAAAGAAAAGTTACAGCTTATTCTCCGATGGAAGGGGAACAACGTGTACTTTCATTCTTCTCGAAAACTCAACTGTGTTGGAGAAAAATACGTAGCAGGATTTTTATCGACTGAACGATCGATAGACCACCTTAAAGCCAATATCAAATGATAGGAAGCCATTTTTTTTTAAATAATATTTATTATTGTACGACAATTAATTTACTGCGAACTGTTTGTGAGGGATATCAATAATTTGAGTCGAATAAAGTATTGGAAGAAATGTAATAATAGATGTGAATTATAGTGATTTTTTAAATAATAAAATTCAGTATTTGTGAATTTTGCAAAAGGTTTCAAATGATTTGTGTATAGACTAACAAAATATTGAAGAAAAATGTTTATTACGCAAGATGGTCAGCGCGATGGTAACATTTATTGTTTTATCTCGTGTGAGCCTTTATGGTTGATTTCCCTTCATGGGTTTTCAACCCTTTTAAGCTCGAACGAGGAACCAACGTGCCCCGATAGTTCCCCGCGGTTGTTAGTCACGTGAGCGTTTATTTTATCGACGCCCGTTCACGTGAACCGGTTAGAAGACGGTGAGCAATCTCGAGCGCTTCGTGGATTTCAACCGTGACTCTTGCTCGAAGTTTTCCACTTTGTGTGAAACGACTCTATGTGCTCGAGGTTTACACCTGAAATCATAGGTTTTCGCCAGTTAATATCAGCTTGAAAATTTGACAATTTTCACAATTTTCGGAATGTTGTTTAAATTATTACGAATTTAGTAGGAAAAATTACGCATAGATACTTTTTGAAAATCATGTTTAGCTCAAAAAATCGAAAAATGAAGGTAAATGACCAATCGTCATTTTAAAGGAAATTCGAATACAAATTCCCTTCATGTGAATAGTTGGTATTTTCATTGCGCATACGAAAAACCTTTCAGTAATTTTTGTAAGATGGACAAAAACTTGAAACGTTTTTATTTCAAATATTTTTTTCACAAACGTATTTTCAATTAAAAACAACGAAAAGACCGCTTGTTTGATTCGTTCCACAATTTTAGTGAGAAAACCTCAAAAACTATTTTTTAGATCCTTTTTCATTATTAAATCAATAACTCAATTTTTCGAAAATTTCTATAAAAAGTTGATGAGAAAACGGTTTTTTTTGTTTATTCTGATCTAAAATTTTTGAAAAAATGACAGAAGCTTGAAAGTCAGAGAAATTTATGAAATTGCAACCGAATTTAGGAATCTTACCCGCAGTTTTTGATAATCCATCGGGACTGAAAATAGCCGCTTTTCTTTCCTCCGCACTAAATCCCGTGAGCAACGTTACGACCGGTGGCTCTTTATCACCGTTAAGACCAACTTTCGTCTGTTGTGTCAAATAATGGCAGCACTCGATAATTTGGAAGAAAAGCCATGCTTCCTTATCCTTTGTTTTTGGTCCTTTGATCAATGGCAGGGGTAATCTCTCGTGAGGTCTTTGGGCTCGAAGAAATCTCGAACCTTTTCGAAGTTGACCTTCGAGCCATCGCGTGGCTTCGCGCGCCTTACTGCTCGTTTTTTTCATCTCGTCCAGAGCAGAGACCACTGTAATAAATTGTAACAAAATATTTGAAATAGAGAAATTAATTTATTTCGTAAAAACAGAATTTTAAAAGCTGGAAATTTTATTGAATCGGAATTGCGGTATTTAGAGTTACGAAGAATGTTTTCAAAATTTCTGTCACTCTTGAGAATTTGTAAACTTTTATTTTCAAAAATGAATTATTCGACGAATAATTGAACAAGTAATTTTTTTTTCATTATTACTAATGGAAATTAATTTTTCCAATATTCTAAAAACCGAATATTTTTATTAAAACTTTTTCGTGATGGCAGAGTATGAAAATTCTGAAGTAATAAAAATTTTGGTCGGGTTTGTGTGAAACAAGCTTAAATAATAATAATACATGATTCGTTAATACTGACCAACCGAGGGAATAATGACAATAAATTTTTTGGCATAAACCAAACGTTTTAAAGCTGGTGTGTGTTTGGCAAGGGCTTCTTGATCCGGAACCAAATAGGGTGAAATAAGTTTCGATCGTAAACGGCTTTCCAAAGCTCGAACTTCGGCTTTAAGCCACAAGCGTCCCATGTGCCTCATCAATTTTCCTCTCGAATGTTCAGTTTCGATATCTCGGTCATTGATTTTACTCTGATTCTCTTTTTTCACTGAATTCTTTATATCCGTAGTGAGGAAAAGTTTTTTCTCCTCATCGTAATTGACACCGGCGTCTGTAACTGTGCAGAGATAATTACCGAATTGGATGATTTTTTTGGCACGTAAAAGCGTTTCTTCGTTTTTGTACATTTTCGTGTGTCGCAAAATTCGCCAGTCGAGTTTCTCGTGCGACTCTCGAAGGAGCTTCAATCCTCGCAAATCTATGTCCTCGGGCAGTGGAACTTTTTCTATAGATTCTCTCAATTTTTCAATGGACGAAGTCAATACGCAATCACGTTCCCATTCGGCGAATGGTAATTCAAAGTCATGGAGATTTACGAGGTTGAGAAGAGTTGCGACGCGTTTCAACGAAGCTCCTGAACTCTTGGCAAACATTCTAAATATTTCGGGATTTCCTCGAAGCCAGTCGAAACAAATTTTGATCGACTGGAGAGAACCCTCTGTACCGAGAATTTCGATAAGTGCAGTTGGACTAAGATATGGTTTCTTTGATTGTGCCAAATGACAGAGAGAATTTGCTGCGTTGGCTACGTCCTCGTGAGAACTCCCGTTGGTCGTAATCGTAACCGTGCCGTCAGAATTTGCTGTATTTTTCTCTCTCTCCATCACATCCGTTTTATTTTCACTTTCGGTCTTGTCTCCATTTTCCAAAGCATTTTCTTCGCGGTTCTCGTTTTCGGAGTCTTTTTTTTTATTGGTGTCAATATCGTGACCGTTGGTCGTCAAGGTCGTGTTTTTGCAGACGCTGATTAAAATATGTTTGGGTTAAAAACGGCGAAAATATTGATCATTTTTTATTTTTTACAAAAACCAACATGTGATTATTTGCATTTTTGAAATTGATTACGCTGATTCATAACAAACTGATCGAATGATCGATTTTTCAAAAAAGTTATGTTTTATTATAACTAAATAAAGATGATGTTCCATCCAGTATACATAATAATAAAATACATAGATTGCATTTAAAGAAATGAATTCGACCATTAGCACTATATACAAAGAACAGAAAATGCAAAAATTTGAATAGTGAATTTTATAAATCGAAATTTTAAAAAGGGTCAGATCCTACGGTGACTATTAATTACCTTGATTTCGTAGTTTCGTCGTCCGTCAAATCTTCGGAATGTGGATCATCGGATATGAGATTAGAATCGCTTAAAACATCGTCTTCTTCTTCTTCTTCCTCAGTCTCCGAAATATCAGAGTTCAATTCATCACTAGACGATCCATTGCGAGTAGCATCACCGTCGCTGGCATCCGAATCTGAACTATTGAGGCGTTTACGAGGTCGTCGAAGTTTCGTCAAAAGGCTCTTTGATTTATCGCGAAATTTCTTGTCCTTACGATCCACGACGATTCCGTTCGTTTTGTCTTCGCATTTGCTGAAAATTTTTTTTCTCTCGTTGTCGTTCAAGTCAACGTGATCTTGGTCGTAAGATGTAATCGATTCATTAATATTGCTTGTATCGTTTTTCTCATCGAATTCTGAATTTTCTTTATTGTCTAAAAGAATTGAATTTGGCAGGTCGACGGCGACGATAGCTCGTTCCAAACGAGTGATTGTAATTTGCATAAGCTGCGAAAGTATCGTCAGAGTGAAAGCAACAGCACCTTGAACTTCACCGGAATCTTTCGACTTTAATTTATCTATAGACATGAGGCAAATGGCAACAATTTTGAAAATCATATTGTCTGTCAAATCAAAAGGGTATTCGCTCTTGCAATTCTGCAAGTAACTGTCAATGCTATCTTCGTCGTTGATGCTCTTCGAGACGCTTTTCTCTATCAACTCTGTGCTCAAACATTTCTCAAACTCAACAAGTAAATCTTGGCAATCGTGATTTATGCGCTCCGAATCAGGCGACGCACTGTCCCACAATTGTAACAGGGAAAACAATCTTCCAGCGCACTTTTGAAAGGAATACTTTTCTTTGCCGCTGTAAGAATGAGCTGCGATTACTCTCCTCAGATTACCCTCCGCACCTTCAAACGACTCGGTGCAAAGAATGCAACGAGTGTAGTGATAAACTGCGTCAAGACCGTAATTTCTGTTTCCTGCTACCGTTCCCAACTGATTGTGCGGCATACCAACATTCGGATCGATACTCACAGCTATTTTGTAGTATCTCGTTGCTATCATCGGATCCCAATTGGGATCAACGTCCACCTTGTACCGTGCCAAATCCCCCAGACATATGAGACTACGATGGATTATTTTAATCGCGCACTGTCTCACTTCTTCGGACAACAATTTATTCTGAGAAACTTTTGCCTTCTGATTGGACAAACTTGTAGTCTTGTGCCTTGGATACGCAAAATCTATAACCCCCGATAAATCCAAATCGCATTCTAATTGTAACTTTAGAATTAAATGATGGTAAAATCCCACTCCAACTGCCAAATGTGATGACAGTAACGCTTTCTCCGTCTCATTCCATACATTTCCCTGTAAAAAATTTTTCTATTTAATTAAAGCACATTGGAACTTCAAATTATCATAAGATCATTATAATTATTATGAATTGATGTAAAATTTGGTATACGCTAGGAAATTCAGGTTTCTTGTTTTTTTCACAATTTTACCAAACTTTTTGCCTACTTTACAATCTTGAATAATTAAACTTTTATCATTTTTCTCATATTACAAAAACATTTTTTGTTTGAAAAAAGTTAGGAATCTTCCTTGAATTTACAGAATATCCCAATGAATAGTTTGTTCTTTTTCAAAAGGTTCCGAAATCATTTAGGAATTCTCTTGATGATTGGAAACATGATATAGAATGTTCTCGAATTTTCTACTGCATTGACTAAGATTTCATGGTGGCCTTACAGGACAAAAAGTAGGTATGGCGCGTTACAACTAGAAACATAAAAAATTTCTAACTTCTAAAAATACAACTCAAATTATATTGAGGGAAAAATACGAAAATCCAACATTGTAGACTTATCAATATTTGGCCCGTATGCAAGCAAATTTATCCTTTAAGTTGTTACCTTTCGCAATTTTTTACAGCCGGAAACAGCATCGTAGAATCCTTTTCTCCAGAGTAATTCCTCAGTTTTAGAAGCATGGCCTACAGGATCTTTGAAAATGAGCCTTTCGCAGTAATCCTTAAGTTTTGCTCTCAGCACCTCTCCGGAAGGTGTGAAAATGTCTGTCACGTTAAGCGCACAGCCTTTTTGTTCGTCCAGCTTTTTGGCAATGTCCGTGATGGCCCTAAAACCAAAAAATGGATAAAAAAAAAGTAAGAATTGATAAAAATGAGGAAATAAAAGAAATTTGACGAAAATCGAAGGAAACAATGGGATTTGCCACCTGTACAATCTCCTAGTGATTTCGAGACAGTCATTCGCCCGGGTGTCCGGAACTTTAGGATTGAACGATCTCCTCATTCTCGCTTTAATTCATTGCCTTTTTTGTTTCATTAGCCTCGTAAAAGTTACGTTCGTCACGTCATTTTAGTCATTTCCCCGCGGTCTCCTGACACGCGTATCTCCTTCCTACGATGTGAAAACTCGTCGACATTCGCCCACACACACGCCTCACACTTTTGCGTATCGAACGCGCCTTTTCTCTCCCTTTTCTTCTGTATTTTTTCTCTCTTGACACCCACGCGCGCGCGACCGTCTATTTGCACGATCACGTTCAGTTTATCTCGACTTTTATTCTCCTTGAAACACGACAAAGCCACAACTGTCGCAAAATTTCGTGTAATTTATCTTTGGAACGAATTACAATAAAGGAAAAGAATTACTTCTACCAAGTGCGAAAGAGGTTTGTAGACTGGGCGCATGGTTAAGAAAAATATAACATTTATTGGAAAAATCGACTCATGTTGAAGCGCCGTCTGGCCGCATTTTCACGAAGCTGATCCAAATATGGCGGGAATTGTTTTTACCATTTGAAGCTTTCTACGGCTTTTTTTTTTTATTTCGGAAGGTTAACTGAAGGCAAATGTCCGCCCGGCAGTCAAATTTTGTTACCTTGTCCCAAACTGGCCCTCGGAATCCCAAACACGGACTTACAGATTTTACCCGTAAAAAAGTCGCCATCTGGGACTTCGGGTCCAGTGACGTCACGTCGAGTTCACATACCGAGTGAGGAGAAAAAACTCGCTGATCCTTTAGGGTTATAGTTAGCTGCCAGGCTTATATTTGTACCCTTTAAGTTAAGTTTTGGATAACTTTTTGGAAATTGTTACCTGGGTTTTTAGATAATGAAAAAAAGAAACATAAAATTGACTGGGATTTTTGAATTTTTCGGTAGCGCTATCTACAGGGATTTTACAAAGCTCGTCAAAATTCTGTCGGCAAACATCAGTCTTACGATAATTTACTAATACTTGTTGTTGGAATTTGCACGGTTTCCGGTTTTTGTTTACTTTTGAGAAATTTGACTGAATTCTTGACTCTTGCCATTGCCTGAAATATGCCGAAAAATCGCGGATGACGAGTTCAACGAATGTTTTGGTTGTTTTTCCCACTATTCTTATTGCGTACTCACATTCAACGATAATGAGCTGTTTCGTAAAGTTATTGGAGAATAAAAAATAGAACATCGAGAGCAACGGGGTGTCGAATTACTGCGCAATAATTCTCAGAAACACGAGGACAATGGAAATTGCAAATCCAACGCCGGAAGACCTTCAAAGGAAACTTTATTTTCTGGTTGAACAACTGCAGCACATGGCTGGAGAATTACCGCCGAAGTATCAAATGAGATTGCCCTACGAATTGCTCTCCGGCCTGGCGAACTCGCTCTTAAACGACACGATTTTTGAGATCGTCAAGGGACTGATGGAAATCCAGCACGTGACGGAAAAGCATCTTTTTCAGCAAAGATTGCAACTCATAAATCAACAAAAAATCGAAGTTCAAGAAGCTCTCTCCGCTTTTGGTACCGATGAGGAAAAAGCCATGACAACATTGATCCTTCAGGATAAACACAAAAGCGAACTCAAACAAACGGACATGAAACTTGTACTTCAACTCGATCAAAAAGTCTCTGATCAACAAAGCATTCTGGAGAAAGCTGGAGTTCCTGGATTTTACGTTACCAACAGCCCTATGGAAATTCAAGTACAAATGAGACTATGCGATTTCATTATTCGATTAAGCAAAATGGAAATCCCTAGTTGACCTTTGGAATAGTTGGAATTTCAAAATATTTGTTCAAGATCAATTGTGACTGTTTAACGCACACTGGGTCGTTAAAGACACCGAGTCAAAGTTCACCATCCAGAATTGTCTTCCAGATTTCTCTTTTTGCATAGGAACCTATCGTGCAAAAATGCTAGAAAAATGATCCCAAAATATCCTAGATTCTGAAAACATGGACAGAATTTTAGTGAACTTTTTTGGATGAGAAATAAGTGTACACTTAAGTATGCCGACGACGGGTCGACTTTATCATGAGAATTTCATGTTGTATGGGAAGAAAAGAAATTTGGAATCCTCGATTAACAGAATTTTTTGGAAAAAGCTCATTTTTTAATTTTGCGTTACCAACAGCGCCATGTAAATTTAACTACGAATCAGATTTCGATTTCATTATTTTATGACGTTTACCTTTGGAGTAGTCCGTAAAGTAAAAATATTTTTTCAAGACAAATCACAGATCTTTAAGTTTAACTCTAAAATGCCAGATAGAGTGCTTTCAACTTCAGAGGAGCCTGGAAACTAGTATTTAGGTTCATAGAAAGGAACAAAAATATAGTTTTTTTGTTTCCAAATGTTCAATTTTTCGAAAGGGAAATGAAGCAGAATTTTCTATTTTTTGGGAAAATTAAGAAAATGAGATATCAAAGCTCAGCTCGTTGCTAACAAATACTCAGAAAGTTTGGCAACGTATAAATGAAAACATCTGATTGGTGGAAATATTGTAATTGACAATTGCTCATTCTACATAAAGGAATTTGGACTAAATAATTTTTCAACAAAAAGAGGAAGTTGTAAAAACAATAAACGATTAAGTGCAAAAAAATCGATCTACTTCAATTTACTAATGATATTGGATAGCACATATTTTTTATTGATCGACTTTTCTTCTTAAACTTTGCATCATTATTATTTCGATTCTCATACGAGAATGAAGAATCAGATAGACAAGCGACAGACAATTTGTACCTTCGTCCATTGTTCATTTCTTGAATCCATAAGATTAAATCCTAATTCTAACAACCTCGTACGAAATGTAATTTCATTGAATAATAATTGTGGTAAAGGATACGACGATTTTGTTGCAAATTTGTAATTTTGAAATTTGCATCGTTGGAATGGAACGAAAATTTCGATTTTTGTTCGATGTCCAAAATTTTGTATTGAATATTTTTTTCTGCTCTCTATCAGTTTACAGAAAATTCGAAAATGTTCGTTCACATTCCAACGACGCAACCTTTCGTACAAACGATAATTAATATCTCCGAAAAAAATCAATGAAATTAAGCACTATAAGCGAATTAGGAATAGAAATGACAACACGCGAATAATTTCATATATCCTGTACATATATACACTCTTTAGGAGCTTCCCACTGTGCGTCTTGTAATTAAAACGTGTATGCTGCATCGAACAAACGTTAAATGTTGCTGTTTCTTTGTTCTATAAATATATTATAAATATAAATTGTTGTGTACAGAGATGAATCGTCAACTTTTTACGTCGACAATCAGCAGGGGAATGTCCGTATCGAATTTCCTTAACGTTCGACGGACCTACGAGGCCCAATTAATTTAACGATAACCAAGAATCTTTCTCTCAATCTTTCCTTTACAATAACTATGCTACGGTGTCCTTGCTCATGGCCGCGGATTGTCTAGGTGGTATGAGAAGATCGAGGACTCCCGGTGGCACGAGAGTTTGCTGAGCGTCCGGGCCTTCCAAAAAGCATATCCTGTAAATGTCGTCGAATGTTGCCACGAAATGTGCTTCTAAACCGTCGGTTATGTATTTTGGTAAATCGTTAAAGTCTTTCTTGTTCTCGTCTGGTAAAATTATACACTTTACGCCCACACGTTTTGCCTGAAACCGAAAATATCATGCGAAAAAAGAATGAGATTCAATTCAAACGATGTAAACTTCGACAGTAAAAATCACTCGATATCGTAAAAACTAGTAATATGACCTATTTCACGGCAGTTATATTTTCAAAATTCAGTCAAACTTTTTGCCTAATTATGAATTTAATATAATCGAAAACTTGTACAATTTTTTAATATTCAGAAAAATTCTTTCATCGTTGGAAAAAATGTAGGAAAACTCCTTGAGATTATGGAATATTTTTTCAATAAATTGGAACTTG
This sequence comes from Dusona sp. PSUC_FEM 10030013, assembly GCA_018902295.1. Lineage (NCBI taxonomy): Eukaryota > Metazoa > Arthropoda > Insecta > Hymenoptera > Ichneumonidae > Dusona > Dusona sp. PSUC_FEM 10030013. The sequence goes on from JABSMR010016984.1 coordinate 10,154, forward strand.
GCTATGTATTTTTTACTTTTCTAGAAATTTCTGCAATTAATAAATCCCGAAAATTCGGTGATTTTCTAAAAAAACTGATTCATTTCTGAAATTTTCTAGAATAAGTTAAAAAATTTCTCGAGATTCTGCATCATGTTACAAAAGCTCTCGAATTTGAAT
>JABSMR010016995.1:0-10311 GCA_018902295.1 Dusona sp. PSUC_FEM 10030013
CTTTTATCGCAATTGGGTTTTTTCTGAATCTAATGTGAATTTGTATACCGATTCGTTATTTTGTATTATGAAATTTGATAAAAAAAAATTCAAATTTACCTTTCGCTGAGTTGATCGAAACGAGCGAAAAGTTCGTTGAGTATTTTGACGAGTTCACTGGCGCTGTAAGTCGATGAGATTGCCGTGAATCCGACAATATCCGCGTAAAGTATTGACACATTTTCGTGTCTTGACATGTAAATTTTTTTAAATTGAGTATCGAGCGAAGCGCCAAGATCTTCTCTCATTTTGACTGCCACGTGTTGGGGCAATACGCTGAGCAACAAACGCTCCTGTTCGGCACTTTGTTCCTCAATAATGAGCTGAACTTCGAGGCTCTGACGAGTTTCAAGAAAAGCTCGACGTTGCTGAAACTCTGCGAGGGAATAACTTGAGGCTCCGAGTGCAGCTGCACATGCTGACAGAGACACCGTTATTACCTGCCAATTAATCATAATTCGGCTATACCAACGATTTTTTAAATAATAATATTTTATAAAATATGCACTAGATATTTATGATTTGATTTGCTTTATGTAGCTTGAGTCAATTAATGACGTCATGTAGGAAAAAAAATGATTTATATAATTTAAGTTATCAGTGAAAAAGTCTAACATATAAAAGTAAATAAAACTAATAATATTACTAAGTAAAATGCTCAAGAAAAATTACTTTTTCTAGTAAAAAAACTAACAACCAGTTTATATTTTTTATTTTTATAAGCATTGAATGAAATAATTAATTTACGCGAATTTTTTCGTGCGTAGCGAGTCGAACTTAATTACAATATTTCAAACCCCACGGAAATATAAACGTTTAATGTCGCAGGTTTATCAATGGAAGGAGCTAAAGTTAAACGTGTCAAGTCCAAAAAAAAGGTTGAGCGTAACGGTGGGCGTGAAGTAATGTCTATAAAAAGCGTTTTATTGTGGAATTGCATTTGCTATGGACTACTATAACTATGGATCTTCAGTTCTTGTATTTCACACTATTTTCCTCTCAGGACGCCCCGTCCCTCGGCATCCTTTGTCGAGGCTCTCTATTTTAAACTACCATTCACCGGGATCCACTCGAGTGTAACTAACGAACGTGTACACGTATCGCGGATGAGAATTGGCTCGACGTAATTTGCTTCCGTCACCCTCTCGTAACTCGCAGCGTACCCTCTTAACCCCCTGAGGTAATTTTCGTTATGCCCTTCGCCCATTTTTCGATTTACGGTTAAACAAAACATTACAATTTCAGGGTACATAGGAAGAAATAAAAAGTTACGATACAGTAAAGTTTGTTGAATCCCGAAGGAACCGGAGGTGAATTGATGGGATTTCCTAACAATCTTTGAACGATTTGACCATCAGTTCCGACTCAATTTTTTAAATAGGAAGTTGGAATAATGTGGTGAATCTTTTGACAAAGACTTTAAACTTACCAAAACTTCGATGGGCGTCTGGGTGGGAACTTTGGCGAGACCTACAACCGCGACGACGTAAGTTGTCGCTGTGCCAAGTGCTAAAAAGGCACAGTGAAGTAGTCTGAGTGGTAGGGTCGCAAAAAGCAAATAGAGCAATAGAAGCAGCCATCCGAGACCATCTCTGGGCACAACTTCGGTAGATTTGAAGAATAACTGAGCGAGAAGTTGTCCGGTTGATATGTGCCAGGCCAAATGTGGCATTGCCGACCAAAGGGCGTCCCTTGCCCGAGTTCCACTCTCAGCGAGGGCTAGAAGGGCCAAATTCAAGCCCAGAAATACGGCAGTTATGCCACGTGCCGGTAACTCAGGTTCCGGTGATGCCAGGGTGTAAATGTCAAACAATATTGCTGACAAAAGAAAACAATGGAGTCCACCGCGTCTCTGCTGCAACGAGCTTGCCCGGTAGAGCTTTTCCAACTTGGAGCTAGAAAAACTGGTCTTTAAGAGATTGGAAGGACGCCCAGACTTCAGGTAGGACTCCTCGTTTGGTGGTACTGGACGTTGCGACATGATCGCTTCCCTTTTGTCCCTTTTGTCACAATTGCACGTGATAATACACTCACAGATCTAGTTTTTAATTCCCTTCGCCCTGATCCCCATTATTCCGAATTTCCCTGAAATAATCACTGAGTTGTCCCCATAGCAGGGCTGTTTTTTCCACCACTTATTCCCTTGACACTTCATTCCTCGCACGAGACACTTGACATTTGACGACACACAAATAATAACTAGAATTTTTTTTAAACCCACTCGTCGTCGCACTCCCGAATGACGAATTTCCTGCCACTTGATCCCTGGCCTATACTCTTATTCGACTAACAACTTCTAGCGATGTTGTCTTTCATTGACAAGTTAACGTCCCGGCTTTGACAACTATTTGACTGACTGGCTGTATATTGACTTGTTATCGTAGTTGATACTTGGGACTTACGTGGCACGATCCATTTCAGTGTTACAGGATACACGTTTCGAGTTTCTTGTCCGGACTGCTGGTCCTCAATTTGCTAAGAAGCCTTGTCGCCTCATTGACAACAGGACGAATCTGGTTTTCTAGATTCGTAATGGGCAGCTGAAAAATCGGTTCCCACGAACTCAAATGACGATTAAATTATTTGATACATTCACCTAGCAGAAAGCTTGTAAACAGCTTTTGGCACATTCTGATTAACTGACGAATCTGACTATTATGGAGCTTCTCCTCGTACTGTTTGGCTTTGCTTAACTCTTCTTTCAGGATGTGTCCGGGTGTCCTTCTTCAGCGATGATCATAGAAAGGACACCCCTGCGCAATCCTTGGTTCCCAACTTTGTTGTTGTCCTTTCAAAATGTTTGTGGCCGGAATGTTGGTATAATTTCGTTAATGACGATGAATCTGTCAATCCTCAAGACTAGACGCGGTTATCCAGTTAATTATTAAATTTTGACAGCATTGATTACTTTTTATTCTGGTGCTTGAACGGCGTTTAGTGCAAATGCGTTGGTGTCCCGCAAAGTTACGAGGTGGAACGGGCCGCGGATGATGTTGGATATGCACCGCCCGCGTGCGGGGGACTGGCCGGGTTACTACCAGCAGTTCTGGCCTTCTTCGTAGCTTCCTCTCGTCCTCGCTGAGCGCGTTTCATGAGCGTCGCCGCCGTTTTTCCCCACAATCCCCCCTCCCCCCCCGCCCGTGAGTTTTCGCTTCCATCGACTACCCCACCAAACCACCCTGTTCGTCATTCTCGCCCTCTCGTTTCCTCTTTGGCGTAGTTCCTGGGTAATCCTTATTTAGCTGCTCGGAGCGTGCGTACTGAGAGCCATGGTGACCCACCCCGCCAATGGGTCGATACCAAACCACCGCCGAACCAACCCCCGTATGTTCTTTCTCTCTTTTTCTTTCTGTCTCTAGCTCGCCATTTAGCCCTAGCTTGCTACTCTCTTCGGTAACATCGACACCAGAAGGGCAGGTGACGAGGGTAAAAAACAATGCTTGGTGGTTTTCCTCTTCAAAAGAAAAAGATGAACGAACATCAAAGGAATACACAACGGAGCCTGGGAATGAGGAACCGGAAATCTTTGACCATCCTAAAGGCTTAATCATCTTAAATCAGGTTTATACACGACTTGAATTAGTTTGGGGGTACTCGCTGCAAAATTGGTGCTGGGTTTGTTGATTTTCCTTATCAAACTTTAAGACAGGTATTTCTGATCTAGAATTCAATCAGCAGCAAAACATTTGACATTATTTTTATATCTTATGATAATTACTTGATGTTGACTGCCAGGTTATCTTGATGATTGGCAATGTCACGGGATTGAAAGTAATAATTTCCTCTTTAATCCCTTTCAGATGCCGAATTCTAAAACCTCCGACGCACTACCTCCGTGTCCCCCCCGCCCCAAATTTGGTGTGGAAATAAATCCATCAATGAGAATGTGGCAGTCATGTTTATTTAATTGGATTGCTCTCTTTCGTAAGGATGAAACAATATGTTGCCTATTTTTCTGTTTTCATTTACATCTTGCTAATCCGCCCGCTGACCTAATGACGATGCCAGTAAAGGCCATGCCCTCTCGCACCCTCCATACACTCTTAGAGGATGTATTCCTGCCCACTATGTGTCTCGCCTTTCAGCTTATTCCTTTCGAGACTCGGAACAAGGGATAGAAAAAAACAAGCCATATATAGGATGAAATTGCTTTCTTATTTTTGATCCCCTTTGTCTTGTTTTTTTTCGTTTTGTTCTTTTCCTCTTCGGTCTTCACCTACTTTTTCCTTGCATTCTTTCCGTGTACCTTTTTTCCGTAATCACTGATTCGACTCTGTTTTCGTATGTTTACTGTGTCAAGCCTGACACCCGCGAGCTCTTTAGCCCTTTTAGGGCATCCTTTCTCTTCGTTTCGTCTGATTGAACCACTGAAGGGCCAAGTTTAAGAAACATTACTTGAATGACGTATTAATTAATAATGTGGTTATCTCATACGACAAGAACAAGTTAACGCGACCTCCTGAAAAGTGATTCCTTGAAATCTCTTTTCAAGGAAAAAAAAGGTTCAATATTTTTATAAATCTCTCTCAGTAAGCAAAAGCTTTTTTAAGGAGCTCGTTCAGTTAGCACACAGCTATCTTCAAGGAAAAAAGGTTTAATATTTTTATAAATCTTCCTCAGTAAGCAAAAGCTGTTTTGAAGAGCTCGTTCAGCTCGCACACTTTTACCTCAAAATACCATCCTTCATTTACCAATTGCATTTCAGTTACAGTTTCGTTAAGCTTACTGAAGGTTATGTAAAAATAAAGGGCTGCTGATCCGTGAACAAACTTAAGCTTGAGAGAAAGGGAGAAAGGAGGGGAGAGCTTTCAAGTGCTTCGTGAAAATAATTGGAGTGCTGCCAGAGAAGCGATTGAGTCTCTTCTGAAAAGAGAACAAGATCATTTCTGTGAATCAAAAACAACAAAAATTCAACAAATTTTGGTATCCAAATCCATATTTTAATAATTGATTAGTGAACGAGGAGAACAACTTGTAAGAATTGAGACTAATCGCTAATGACACGACACATTTTGTTAAATAAAATTTATTTCGTTTCAAATCAATTCAGTTCTCATAAGTTAAATCTTTATTCACTAAAACTATCTTATTTCGACTAATCGAATTTATACAAAAAATAAAACAATGAAGAAAATAACGCTATTGAAAAGATTGTACATCAGTATTAAAATACAAATAAGTTTTTCTTTAAATTAAGCATTTCTCGTTATATTCAATTGAATAGCTCATTTTTATTCATTTTTGTTTGAACGATTGAATAAATATTTTTGAATAAAATTGTAACTATAATATTATGAAAAATTGGACTATTTTGAAAAATCAAAATATGACAACGTTTTGTTGTGTTGTCTTTTCAGAATGTAAATGTAAATAAACGATCATTTAAATATTTGGGAGTTTGTAGAATTGAGAAAAAATACAAGTCAATTAAACAGAATTGGAGGATGTTTCGCTCGTAAAAATGTCAAATGAGATGCTCGATGGTTTTCAGCATCTCGTCCGATACAACGTAACCAAGTTGATACATTTCTTTAACGATTTTTGGTTTTTTACTCAAGGAATCGATCCACTTGTAATATTTTAATTCTTCTCGGGTGCCGCCATATTTTTTTGGCAAATTTGATATTCCGACGTGTTTGTGAAGACTGGACATATCGTCACCATGGAAAAAAATACGACTTTGCATGTTCGCATCCAAGAGAGGCCTGAACATAGCAAAAATCATGTCGAATATCCAAGACTGATGGAGTATATGAATAGCGTGAGTTTTCATGGGAAATGCCGAGACCATTAATGCCATTACTATACTGGCAACCTAAAATAAACCAAAAAAAAAAACACAATTTAATCGCATTTTAAGTCTACCAAGAATAATTAAAACCTAACTTTCTCAATCATATCCTATAAAACAATTACATGCATTATTTGCTCTTACAATTCAATTTTTTACAGTTACACAATTATCAAAATTTAAAATAGTTGAAAATTAATCGTTGCCGAGGTGTGCATGGGGTGTGGTATAACTGTTAATTTTATTATTGACATCAAATTCGGAACTGGGAAGTAACTAGGATTTTTTGATAAGTTTGCTCGCGCTGAACAGGAATTGTTTCATAAAACTGCATATCACATTATGTTTTTTGCGAAAATTGATGTCAAAATGTTCCAAAAAAGTTGTTTAGACTAATGGACCATTTTTCAGAACTTATAGCGCATAAACCGAATGTGCCAGGAGCGTTTTATAATTCTTAAGGTGATTTATCAGTTGCATAAGTGGGGGGTCGATAACTGAAAAGTAGATACACGTTGTTCACGGAAACGCTTGATATTTCGAGAAAACGGAGAGTTACACGTTATTCTCGGATGAAAAGAGAACGACGTGTAACTTTCCGTTTCTTCGAAATGTAAAGCGTTTCCGAGAACAACGTGTATCTACTTTTCAGTTATCGACCCCCCACTCGTGCAACTGATAGATCATCTTAACCCGTTCGCTGAGTATGAAGCACATTGTGCGACAAAATTCGGACTATCAATGTGTATGACCCAATATGCGCGAGTAAAAATTCCCAACTAACACTTTTTCAATTTTCATGAAACTTGGTACCCTCCGGTTTTTGGCGACGCTGAATTCGACAATGGTATCAAATTTTCATAATTCAAAATGGCAGATTCAATATAGCCGATAAAAACTAGGAAAACTTTTGGATTCATACAAAATTAGAATCCTGGCGCTGTCGAGGATATTCAATCCGAATATGGCATCTGATTTTCTGCTATTTTGGAAATCTGATGCTATTTTCGGAATCAGTCAGTGATGTCAAAATGTAATCCACCATTTTTAATGTTCATAAAGTCATAACCGTATTCAGTGACCCCAAAAACGTCAGGTTTGTGAAAATCTGATGTCTTATTCTGATTCAACAACCCCAAAACCCAAGGGTACCCAGTTTGTATGAATCCAAGAAGTTTTGCGATCCAGCAACCTTAAGTTCAGCATATCAATCGGAGGAACTTTTTTTTTAGCGAGGGTTTTTTTTAAATAAAGTTCAACCCTTCTATTTTTGCCGTTGGAACACTGTCAATGCTTATGTGTAGTGGTGCACGCACTTGCATATATGCGCGGGCTACACGGACGTGGTACTAATGCCAAACATCACAAAACACATTTAAGCATTACGTTTTAAGAATTACATTGACATCTGGTTTCAAAGGATGGTGTATTTTTTGATATTCAACATTATGTTCCAAGCCCGTGTATCCCGTGCATATACAAGCGCGCGCACCAGTGACAGAAGTATTGAAATTGGTTAAAACCTACGGAAAAGTTCTAAATTCTAGCAGATCGGGTTCATGACCGAAAAAATTTCAAAAATGGCTGAAAACTCCATTTTTTCACACTTTGAGCCCAATTCGTACAAAAATGTGGCGTACGTTGGACGATTTTGAAGAGCACATTCGTGTTCAGCGAGAACAAATCTAACGGAAACGACTAGTTACTTTACATAGTCGCAAAAAGAAAGTATAAAAATGTCATCTAGTGTATTTATTCAATTATAAGAAATATAATTCATGACGAAATAAATGACCCAGCAAACACAACTTGGATCATTTTCGTAACTTTGATGTAAAAGTTACGAGTTTATGTAAATTTTACATAAAAGTTGCGAAAATAATCCCAATGTGTTTGCTGGGGATTATATAATGGAAATATTGTTCTTAATGTAAACAAGTTATCGATTAACGTCAATAATTGTTTTACATTGATAGCGTACCGAAATTTAAAGAATTAAAAATAGATAATTCTTTCAATGTAACAGCAAAGCATACATAATTGTTGTTGTTTTTTCGTCTTCTTTTGAGTATTTAAATACCTGAGGGGTTATTGTCCAAGCATGAGTCATAGTAATACCCTCAAGATCAAAAATGACAACGCCTCCGAGTATTTGTGCAATCGGCTCGAGAATTCCAAGCTCCAAAATAATGACAGTAGCCTTAAAAAGTTCCTCGATTCCATATTTTTTTGGATCCCAATTTCCAATTCTATAAATCATCATACGACGTCCACAGCGAGTTCTGTATCCTGGAACTGTCATCGCGTCGTCGTCACCAATGTGCCTCATTTTTAAGGGATTGACACCTTGGTGAATGTCCGGATGTCCCTCCTTAAAGTCGTAATACCTCACTACCTGTCAATATTTTCATAATCACTTTTATTCCCACTCATAAAATCCTTCAATTACTGATTAAATTTCAATAAGCTTGACCACGCTGTTTTCGAACAAATCGAGTTTGAAAATACGAAAATTAACACGGTGGTTATGGGAGAATCCAGCAAAATACCGAACAATATTTACGTTTTGATATATTATTGAAAACAGGTCGATAGAAATGCTGAAAAAAATAGCAACAAATTATTCAATATTTTTTAAATGTAATAGTATTTTTTAATATTTTTCCAGCACATATTTGTTCGTCAAGTAATTCTCAAATATCGTACATTTCATGAGAATCGCACAAGTAAGAGAGTGGTTAGCAACCCTATGATGGATCAACGAGTCCCAAAAAAGTAAAAAAAAGTCTCTATTGGGACTCAGGACTTAAATCCTCCTCGCTCGGTTCGAGCCGGACGCGACATCATGAGTTCCAAACTGGGACTCGGTGTCCCAAATAGGGACCTTTTTTAACGATGAAATCTCATAAAAAAGTCTATACTTGGAACTCCAAGTCCCAATTTGGGACTTTTTCTTTGCTTCTCGCTCCACCCGCAGCGTGGCGCCGAGTCAAGCGTTTTCTCGTGAGCACGCACCATCCGCCGAGTGGGCATATACCACCGGAGTGAAAACACACTATGACCGTCTGAAAAAACGGCCTCATACAGAGTACAAATAGAGAATCGTTTATTCCGGTTACCTCACTCGAAAAAGTCCTAAATTGGGACTCGAAGGCCCAAATGGAGACTTTTTTTTTTGAGTTCTCACCCATAAACAAAGTCCCTAATCGGGACTCCGAGTCCTAGTTTACTCCTAATGTTGTCACTTTTGGTCCACACCGAGTGTGGAGAAAAAAGTCCTATTTGGAACTCAATTTGGATCTCACTTGTCCGCTTAAGTCCCGAGTCCCAATTGAGACTTTTTTCAGGGATTCGCTGACCCGTTAGGGAATCAGTGCACCGAAATGGCAACGTTGACTACGTGTAGACAACAGGCCATGCGATGTTGTCGTGATTCTTTTTTCATTGTGTGCCCTAGCATTATCCCGCACTTTCCCTATCTCTGACAGGGCGATGAGGCTGTAGTAGGCATGGGCCCGGCGATAAGTTTCATTCATAACAGAAAAAATATGAATAATTATGGTTCATTTTTTCACAGTTTGTTTTGCCAGATTTTTTTGACTACTATTATGTACTACATTTTCCAATTGTTAGTACCTGTCAATTTAATTTCAGTTGAAAAAAAATACTTCGATTTCTCTCTCTTTTATAAGACATGGATATAAAATTTTTGCCCGGAATACGCATACGAGTCTTTAAAGTAATTTGTAGTGTTAATTAATCAATTCGGGGTTATAAGATCAATATTTTAGAGAATGAGTAAATTATTTACTTAAATTGAATACGTTCGTATTACGTTCCAAGTAATTCAATTCTAATTGGCAACTAATTCTGTCGAAATTTCATCAGTATAAATCAATAATTCAATATCATACTTCATGTTACAAATAAAACTATAAGATATATTTAGTTATTAAAATAATACATTGGAAAATAAAGTAAGTTTAAGAATAAGACAATTGTACTTTCGCGTTTTTGTTGTTGTTGTTGTTTATCTATCTGACGTAAGCCCGAGACGAAAAAGCTATGTCATAATCTTGCGAGTCATACAATTTGCTTGAGAGTTCGATTAGCCTTGGCACTATTACGCAATTCTAGACAGACTCTCAATGGACATAGAGAGGGTCCGGTCTCACAAACTGGCTCATACAAATACTTTTCATCATAATATCTCTGCTATTACGTGAACAAATTCCCTACCATTTTCATTTCCATTCTACCTCATGATTCGTTTTCCTTCATTTTTCCCTATTACAATTATTATTCATTCCCATCTTTCAGACATGTTTATTTGACGAATTCATAGTTGGAATAATATTATTGATTGTTTTCCGGTACCTAAATATTGCGTAGCATGAGAATCGATCAATAAAATATTTGTATAACAATTTAAACAGCTACAATTAATGACACGTATTATAGTTTTGATTTAAATGATTTAG
>JABSMR010017006.1:0-10305 GCA_018902295.1 Dusona sp. PSUC_FEM 10030013
TTTCTTCCAAATTTTATCTGAAACTGAATCATCCTCTGTAAGATCGAATCCTCTAGAGCATGAAATATCGGCAAAAATTAAAATAATTATTCGACATTCCATACAACACGGTTCTCTAACTAATTATACATTCTTGGCAAGCGAGTAAAATCGGCAAGTCGTGCATCTGAAACGAATTCTGTGGCCTGCATGCGCTGCTATACTCTGTAAGCATTATTCTCGAGGCTCGAGCTCATGGAACGTGCCTTCGGTGCTCCAGCGGCGGAGATGTACCCAGAAGGATTTCTCAAACGAGCCAAGTGTGCGCGGCGGAAGAGCACCCGAACATTAGCGTTCAAGTCTCGACGTTATACACACGTCGAGATATGCGCATGGAGGAGGATGCGGGTGAGTACAGAAAGCACACGGGAAAGTTCGCAACTGCGCGCTTTCCAATTTGGTTCGTTGCCAGTCGGTCTTGGCTATGGCGATGGCCATATGCAAGAACGAACGTGGAGCAGAGTCGAGCTGCACACTGATCGTAACGCATTTTAATATCCGTTCCCACAAGCTGAGGACGGGCGCTTCGTGGGTTTGCTTCGTGGATGATTTAAACTTTATATAAGGTGCTTCCGGCCCCCTCTTTCTCTCTTTCGTTTCTCTTCTATTCGACGTATGTCTCATGAACCACTGGTGTAAGGATAAGCGAGTTCAGCAAAGTCGGGGAGACCCTGTTTGGCAATCTGAATTGCGCTGATGCTATGATCTTCTGTAGTAGAACGCGATAGCAGGGGCTGGTGAGAGCACCGGATGCGCGTAACGACGTCTTACGTACTCCATCGAGAGTGGAGCAAGATGCGGATACACGGCAGGGACCAAAAGCTTATTTTTCATTCACGTGATCTACGACAATAGAACACGTGTTTCACCTCCACTAATCTCACCCGAGTTACCGTTTACCGACTAGTATCTCCAACATTCACTACCCGGCATACGTTCGGTTCCAGATGCCGTTACATGCACAAACGAGTCAACGTAATCACGGCTGTGGCCATGGGTAGCCGCCAAAATGGTCTTCGAGAGGGATTCTTGGATCAACTGTATCTTGTAACTATTGACCGACATCAAAGATGCGTTTCGGTCAAGTGAGCTAATTCCAAGGCGTTCAAAATTCTTCGAAGAATCCCAGAGGATAGAAATTGGTATAAGCTGCAAATAAAGGGTCAAAACCGTGCAGGGATCGAGGGACATGTGTATGTGATATTCTACTACTCGCCGGTGATATAACTAGTGAACAAGACCATTCGAGATCTTATTCAAGACTACTTATAGCTTCAGAGTCCCCTTCGAGTATGTGTATTCTCACAGAACTGGATATTATTGTCGCGAGTTGCCAGTTGTCGAGGATTCTCCCCCGATACCGGTAGTGTGACGTTAACCAGAAGAGAAAGAGAGGTTGGAGGAACGAAGGTAAAGGACTATAGGGGACAGAACACTCACCACAGGCAAAACCGGCTGGCGGGCTCACACCGATGCGAACCATAATGGCACGGTACTAAAACCAAATGGGTCATTTGATTCGTAAGCGATATCTCCCTTATGAGGGATCTATCTATGTGTATTTGTATGTGGGTACCTGCGAGAGCCGCGGGCGGGCCACGCGTTCTCTATACCATACACCATACTACAATCCTATTGCGAAAATATACAATGTTCCCGATATCAAGGGCCATCAACGGGAGCGAAACACCCCTTTGATGCCGAGCTACGTTCCCTCAGTATGATCTGTTGTGACGTTACTGCAGTAGAGCTACCTATTACCGATTGCATTTACCCATTATTGTGCTTTCAGCCAACGGAGAATTCCAGAATATTCTGTCTAATTGAGTTGCATATATGGACAATGCAATATTTCATATAGCAACCGGTTAATAATTCATAATTATTAGCTATTTTTCAACATAATGACTAGCGGATTATAGTCCTATAACGAATTTCACTCTAAAAGAAAGGCTCAAAAGAATGTATACTTCGGTTAATTCCCTGCGAAAGTAGTTCATTAAGCATCATTAAGATTTCGGTCTATAAAAATTCCACAGAAGGGTGCTCAAAATTTATAGCCGGTCCCTTGGTATTTTCGGTATGCGAGGATTTATATTTTATTACAGATACCGCAACCAACCACCACCTTATCCCTCGGTCACTCAGCAACTTAGCGCAAATCCAAAATCACGCAGGAAACCTATGATATCCCATGCAGACATCAGGTCTAATCGGCATTCGCAGACTATTCTCTAATTCGAGTTGACCCCTATTCGACGGTGACTCGCACGATAGTTGACGAGGCTTAGCCAACTCTACATCGCTCTCCCATGGCAATACTGCAAGCCACACAGAAACGCCCTGTTCCAGCAGAGTAACGCGGTGTTTATCGGACCGTATACTTCGTGCACCAACCCCCGTCGCCGGAAGCAGAAAGCTAGCATCGCTCGCCAGCGGCTTTCATTGCTGCTCCCGCTTGGTGTATCCATGCACGAGGTTATACTCGTAATCCCCCCTTCCTCCCCAAGCCTACTCTAGCCTGGCTATCATGACCACCATTTGTTACCCCGTTACTGCAATTCCGCCAAGATCTCCCCAGCCATTTCGGGATAGCCATGTACACTTTACTCCGCTACACACACACAGACACGAAGCAAGTTTTTCCAAGATTCACGAAACGCTCGAACAACTTTACTCAACTTTACGTCCCTCGTATCGTCAGTTATTATTTACATGAAATATTTATGTCCAGGATGCCGCATGTGAACAGAATTTTACCAAAGGATCCAGTTAAACTCATTTTATTTACTTTTTAAGTAATCCATAGCTATGCTGACCTTTTTTTTAATGAAAAAGTTGTATTGCTTTTTGAATGGATTTTGAACCAGCCACCACTCTCTGGTAGAACCTGAAAATTAGCGGTATTGTTTGAAATCATGCATTACGCGATTCACCACATCAGCTGATTTTGACGACTTTTTTATGCAGAATGTTTGCAGAAACGGCGGAAAATTACTTGATCGTATTTGGAACATAAATTCCATTGCTGGTGGACATTGTTCGTATCAATAATTCAATTGTATATTTATAAAAATATATGCACAATGAAAGTGAGTCGCAACATCTACGGTAAACTTCATACCGTTGGTCGTGATTCTATGATAGATTTGGTTGTGAACACTTTTTTGGTTATGCTTTTTGACAATGTATTAATTAATGTTTTCATTGATTTTTATACCCTCGTCGAAGAAGTAAAATAAAGTGTAGCTGCCAAATCAATAAACAGGTAACAAATCAATGCTAACAAATGAAATTCAACAAAAGGAAATGAAATAGAGGACAGCGAAATTGTGCAATAACAAAATGCAGGTAAACCTCAGTATTTCCTTTCCTCACATCATTTAAGTACATTTACCATGAGCATATTTTTGGTCACGCAACATATTTGTAACGATTATTTGGTAAAACCGTACGTTAATGTGGTGATGCAAATCGGCGAAATAGAAGTGTACAAATGTCCGTTGATATTTCGTTTATGTATCGTAGCCGACGGGAGGAGGATTGAGCATAAATTCTCTCGTGGATGTTTATCGTACCCGAGGTTGTAGTACGTATAACGCTGTTGAGTTTCGTCACACAGGACGTTTGTTCACGTCCAGCAGTGAGAAACTACACGATCATCGTTTTACATTTGTACGAACCGTTATACCCATTTGAATCATAGAGCGCTTGAAATTTTATTGCAAAGAATGTCAGCATAAAAAAATGTATTTACATGTTAACTGAAATATCAAATTCTGCAATATATCTTTGAAATAAATGATTATTTTGAAGTGTTGCTTTTTCTTAGTAAAAATCTGGGTCGAAAGATATCATCAAATTTTTCAGGATTAAATAGTAGATGACATTGTTACATGTATATATATATATAGTTTTTTTTGTAACGAGCAACCATCGTGCGAGTTCACGTGCGACTACAACGAAAGCTCTCGAAACAAATATACCTGGCGAGGGAAACGGGACCGAGGGAAAATTCTCGTGATCTTCTCACGTACGAGTCCCCGGACGGCCTTTTGACCCCAGCACGAGAGAGGTTTCATCTTGCACCCGCCCCCACTGAAACGCGCGTAACACGCATTTTTATCAAACGTTACGAGGCCCTGAACGAGCTTGGATGAAAACCAATATCTTACAGTCGCATGGGAATTCGCCCTCGAAACTCGCTTTCGCCGGTTTTTCATCTCTATCTCTCTCTCATTTTCCTTTTCTCTCTAACTTCGATTTTTTTGCCTGTGTTTTTGTATTTTCCATTTTCGAAGCCTCTTACCCGTTCTCATACTCCCTCCGCTCGTTTTCCCGAGTCCAGCGAGAATGAGAGCTCGTTTTTCCTCGCGAACTCGTGCTCGTATTGCTAAATTGAGTGGCTCCAAAAAGTTCATCGAAACTGAAAAATTCAGAAAAAGGTGTACTTTGGACCTGGATCAATGAATTGAGAAATGGTAATGCATATTCACTGAAGATGAAAGCTGGAAAATTTGTGAATCTCATTTTCACAATATATTTGACGGTTGAGATGATCCTGATGAAATGAAATTGACTCGGTAGGATTTGCGTTGCTATAAAATAAGTTCGTAAAAACTTCACTCTTCACTAGAATTTTCGAACTGGAGGAATTGTTCTACAGAGGTTTTTCCTGAAAAATAGATGTTTTTGCAATAAAAAAAGTAAACAGAAAAATTCTTAATCTCGTGCCCTGAGGCAAGAGGAATTTCAGTCAGTATGATACGGGATAAGGGGAAAATAAGTGCTCTTGTAATGCGTCCTTCAAGTGGTACTTTGCCCTTAAAGGACCCTTCACTCGAGGAGGTACAAAAACTGCTCTCTCCAAGTTCTTAAACTTATGCTAATGAAAATAACGTGACAGTTACGGGTATTTCGTTGTGAATTTTTTTCATTCATGAATAGTTTTTCTACCAATATCAGAGTTAAATAAAATCTCATTTGAAAAAAATATAATAATTCTCCAATTAAATATTTTATTCAAAATCTTTTTGCACAAATTTATGATCTGTAATATCGTCAATATGACGACAATTGGTCATGCGAGCGAATAATTAAAAAATGTTAGAGAAAGTTACAACACTGTGGATTATACGAAAAAAATAGGATTTTCATCGCTTTAGTTCCGAATATAAAGCGTCTATTTGCGCGTTTCCTTCAGCGAAAAAAGGGCAGTTGCGCATTGCGTGGGTAAACACGTACATTCTCGAGAAATAGGTAGGCGGCGGAGTATTACAGGAAAAGTAGTGAGAGAAAGAGAGAGAGAGAGAGAGAAAGCGAAAGTGAGAGAGCCGAGCGGATGAGAAAAGGAGGTGACAGGGACGTCGTCGGTGCCGACGGCGGGGATTTAAACTCGAGCGTGAAAAGCTTATACAAAGCTCCGAATTTATTGGATGGGAATCTTCTTGCGGCATAAGCGTGTGCTCGTGAACTGCAACTTTCTATGCTGAGGTGTATGTAAAAAGGGAGGGAAGAGGAATAAAGAGAGAAAGGCGTGAGCGGACTTTCTCTCTCGGTAGTGAAGTCTTTCGCATGCTTCTGCAAAACTTACTGTAAGGCTGAAAATGCGCGCGTGGATTAACACTTTCCTATCTCTACTGAACTTGACGCTGCCGCGCGGCTCTCGTTCAACCATTTCCGCGGGGACTCATCGGGCATTATACTCGTAGCGTGTCTATGTTCCTTTAGCTCGTTTCACGGCCAATTCTCTCTATCCTTTTCTACGACCGTGTTGAAAAGCATTCGCCGAAACAACAAATCTTCGGTATATAAGAAAAGTTCGCGAACGCTCAGCAGAGCCCAGGGCATTCGCTATTCATGAGGGCGATAAAAGAGCGTCGTTGTCGCCCGAGCGCAAGTGCTCTTCTATCTCTATACATTTATACATAAATATGTGTAAGTGGGTCTGGTTATGTGTGTAAATGTATAGAGAGTATTCTTCGAATGAGCTCAGTGAATCCTCTCGATGCGCAGAGGCAACAACTGAGATCGAGAGAGCGACAGCTCTTTCTAGAGATGCGTAGAAAAGGAGAAACAGAAAGACTTAAAACGACTTGGTAACTCCACTGAGGCTCATGGCAGAATCTCTTAGAGGATCTTACGAGATACACTCGAAGCAAGCTCAAAGTTCTGACTAGGATTGTATACTCCAATGCTAGGTACACAATTATACATAAAATGAGCAATACCGTTTCGAATTTGCGCGCTATAGATGCGTTTAAAAAAAAAAACCGAGTAATTTTCACCGTCTCGCGATATAACTAAACTAATTTTCCCTGTGACGCTTGTTACGTTGGGTTTTCCAAACCAGCTCGACACTTCGGTGACTATTATACGAGACTATCGTCAAAGCGAAACTGCGATACTACAGTCTCGAACGTACCAAAACGTAAACTGTTTCGCAGCAGGGAGTGTGAAATACGCAACGCGTTTTGGGGCGAAACGACGTGGTAGTGCGGTAGTTGGCCACCATGTTATAACTGTACATATGGACGGTACAGAGTTAGCTCTAGCTGGGCGGCAAACAACCAGGGGATTCTGCAGGTTCATCAATTGTTGTTGCAATGAATAGAAAAAACGAGTGTGAGGCGAAAGGCAGGAAAGGAAGATCGGAACGGAGAAGAATAGGCGAAAGTACCACCAGCTATTTTGCTGCGGTGTTTGTGTAAAACTGCCATACAGATATAGACATGACGAAATTTGCGTCTCCAAAGTTCTACGAAATTCAACCCTTCCGCGAGCAGCATCTACCAATATCTGAGGATGTGTATTTATACGTATCATGTATATATGATTCTCATAGTACGTGGTACAAAACAGTGATATACAAACGTGAAAGTATTCTGGAACTGGCAAACGGCATCGTCTCACTCTTTTCCAATCCCCTTTGTCTTTCTCGTCTTTCTTCTTTTCTCTACGTACACGTACAACTCCCGTACAATTGCATTTCTCTCTCTCTCTCGAAGCGAATAAACAAGATATATACTCGGGTGCTGTACTCCGCACATACAATTATCGTTATAATCGTATTTTTACTTGAAAGCCTGGGACGCAGGTCCATGACGCCGCAAAAGCCCTGCCAAGAGAGGTAGAGCAAAAAAAAGTAGGTGGAAAAAATGAGGAAAAAGGAATACGAGTCTGCCTTGTGGAAGAGCAAGAATGAGCTCACGGAAAACTTTGCCGCGAGGGATTTGAGAAGTGAAGCGAAAACGCGAACCGCTCTCGCCCTCTTCTCCAGAGCTGTGTGCCGCGAGGCAACGAGCTATAAGAAAAAGAGAACGGGCGAGAGAAAATACTACTTGGCCCTGGGGGTCTTCCCTGGGAAAACGAAAAAGAGGCCACCGACTATCGCGTAACGCTTCTCTCTCCGTCTCTTCCACCCCCGCCCCTCTACTTCTCTCACGATCGCTTCTTTTCGTTCCATAGCCGTCCGAAGCGCGGACCATCCCCTTTTCTTGTGAATAATGCTTCGAAAAAGCCAACTCGACGACACATCGAGAATGAACCCTCCGGAGCTACATGTCTTTGCAATATTTACTTTAAGGCAGTCATATCATGAACTTGGTTATACGATAGGTTGCTGAATGTTTTATTTTATATGACACAAACATAAAGAAGCTTGGCTGAGTTACTCGAATAAGGTTCACGATTTTTAATTGATTAAATAAATGAGGAAATATTTAGTCAATAATTCTCGCATGGAGCATTCAATGAATTATTTTCACTACGATACTCAGTTATCCCTTACAACCGTCTAATAGGAGCATATTAAGACCTTGTAGTTGATTCTGAATAATC
Source organism: Dusona sp. PSUC_FEM 10030013 (assembly GCA_018902295.1). Lineage (NCBI taxonomy): Eukaryota > Metazoa > Arthropoda > Insecta > Hymenoptera > Ichneumonidae > Dusona > Dusona sp. PSUC_FEM 10030013. The sequence continues at coordinate 7,879 of JABSMR010017006.1, forward strand.
GATCAAGCAAAATGTATTTGCAGCTCGAAGACCGACAAAGACCAAGCGCGGTTTTCGTTCCTTTCGAAGTCCTTAAAAATGAATATCCATAGCGAAGTGCCTTTGCCTGCAGTCGTAAAAGCAAATGGTCTCTTAATTACAGGTAAAAACTTTAAATGGCGAGTCCTAAACATCGAAAAGTCTGAACCCAGGTCACCCGCGCAATGTTTTCCATGTCGCGTTCGTTTTTTTCTCTTCTTTTTCCACCTCGTCTGCAGGAAGCCTCGGGTGTACGAGAGGAATTGTCCCGGGGCATTTGTGGAGTTAACGTTTCTAAAACTCGACGATCCAGGGTCGGGCGTTTGCTCGTAGAAGGAGCAGAGCGTTCTCGAAGCGATAGCGGGAGTAAAAAACGAAGAACAAGTGGAAGAAGTAGAGAAGTGGAAGGAGGAATAAAGAAAAGAAATAGGAGTAAGAGGATCGGAGAGTCGACTATGGGTGGGTGGGAGGTTTGAGGAAAAGCGACGAGAAAAAGGCCAAAAGTAGAAGCGAGTGGGAAAACGTTAGCGGGGAGAAACGACGTAAGGGACTCGAGAAATAAGAAAAAGAAAACGGAGAAAGATAGGAAAGCTGAGGCAAGAGCTAGAGCTCCTGGTCCCGTCGTAGTAGAGCGCGCGGGAGCCGCGAGGGGGAACGAAGCGCGGCCCCCGACGTCGTTGGTCGGGGGTAATGGCAGTCTTGGAATTGCGTTATCAATCTCCGGATCCCCGCACCTCGCCGTTTCCCCCCGGCGCTATCCTCGTTCTCTCGGTCTTATACCAGAACACACCAAGCCCTACGGCACTCTACGTCGCTCGTCTCGACTCCATTCCATTCCGTTCCCAGCCCACGGGATCTCCAGCCTCCGTTCTTGGTCCGGAACCCTCGAGTTCCCCCCTCAACCCCTCAACCGGTCGGGAAAATCACCCCTTCAAATGTGCAGCTTCCGCGCAAGTCCACTTTTCCTCTCTTTCTTTTTCTCTGTCTCTTGCTCTTTGCTTTTGCTCCTTCCGAAATGTTAGTGCTCAGGATATAAGTATATATCCTCACTGCAGTCGCATACCACCTTACTATATTTTACACCAACTCTCTACCTGCATAAAGAGAGCGGCTATGACCACTATCGGTGGAAAAAATAGGCGAGTTTTGGAATATTTACCATACACGAATATGTACCACCAACACACCATTATAACACAAAAACTATATGCAAGAAAGCTAACGTTTCGCATAAAACTACCACAAAGATTTTTATCATCCATGAGTACATACCAATACCAATCAAGCGGAAAGTTAGAATATTGCAAAGTATATATAAAGAAGTATACTTCCACAGGTGAATCAATGAAAGAAGTAAAAAAAAATGTTCACTACTAACCGGACTTTCTTCATTTCGCATTGATTAATCAGTGCATAAAATCGATTTGAGGAGAAAAAAATGCGTTATTGCTGAAATTAATAATAATTTCTTTTTCGTGTTATTTATTTGTTCCAATTACTTTGAAAAATATGTATTGGGATTTGCAAAATTCGTTGAAATTTGTTAGAAAATTTGAAGCATGAAAGCGTATTGAAAATATCTTCGAAAGAAACGACTTTTTTTTTTTTACTCAAAAAGAATTTTTAGAAATATAGGAATGGATATGTGAAAATTGTGCTCGAGAATGTATTTTGAAAATGCGAGATTTAAAGAACTGGCAAAATAAAATCTGATATTTTTTGCCAACTCTCAACCTTCCTATACGTTGATACAGTCTTACGTATGTTAAGACTGAACAGCAGTGCGGTAGAGCTGGAGATTAGACCGAGTCGAGTTGGACGTTCCAACATTTCCTCAAGTATAACGCTACGAGGGAGAATTATAAAATTTCACTTGTTGTTGTGGATTACTGCGGTGAAAATTACAATAGTACACTGAAACGTCTAGAATGTGAATATTGGTATTTATCGATAATTATAACGTTGTTTTTTAGTTCAACTGGTGACAAGTACACATTGTTTTGAACTAGAACTTCAATTCACTACGGACATTTAGTACCGTCATGCATTTTCCTTTAGATATCTTCGCATCTAATAAAGCTGGAATGACTTTCTCTTTGTAAACAAAAATCCAACTCTTACACGTAAAATGAGAATAGATGAGATAGATTTTCCCCACTTTTTCGTAAAATTCAGTATTTCCTCATTCACTGGGAGAAAAAAACGAGAAAAATTTGTAATAATATCCCTGAGATATCATATTTCATGATACGAATCGTAAATTTTTGCCATCTTTTAATAAGTGTAATTATTTTGAATATTGAATCGAAAGAAATGAAGAATATTTTCAAGGTGTTTTTAGGTCATAAAAATAAAAGTATATAATCAAGATTTTTTTTCTTTTTTGTTTTAGATCGTGATGAAAAATCT
>JABSMR010017017.1:0-10305 GCA_018902295.1 Dusona sp. PSUC_FEM 10030013
AAATATTTATTTCGACGTATTCATCCGCACATTTTGTTGTTTCAACCAAATTTTTTTCTCAGTGCAAGAATTGTGAGAAGATTAGCTGACTTTTTTGTGTTTACGTAGCTTTATTCAAACACCCGAGAATACGTCAATAGTCGATTTCTGAAGCCCGTGCTACGACGAGCGGGTAGTGTAACACACATTGGTAACCAAGTGGCTGATACAGCAGCCGATCGTCTGGATGGTGCACTAACCATTGCCGATGAATACGTTGATCATTATTTACCAGCAGATCCTGCGGATAAAATTGCTGAAGGTAAAAAGGGTTTAACTCAATTTTCAAAACTAATTCTCAGGAAGTGTTAATGCTTGGAATATTTGGCAAACAATAATCGAATCGTTACTTAATATTGAAGTCGTAATTACTATGGTGAAAAATGATATAAAAGGAGTTCGTTGAAAATTGAAGAGTACAAAATTTCTAAGCATAAAAAACTATATAAACGAGTTCCAAGAAACTAAAGAATCTTAATTTTTTTCTCCTGCTAATTCAAGAGCCAAATAACTTGATCAAATACATTTTCGTGGCTAGCTAACGCTTAAAACTTTCGTAAGTTAACGCATAGGCAAATTCGACGTATTGTTCATAGATGCAAGTCCTATGGAGACGGTGAGCAAAACGGCTCGAACCATTAAGCACGGTGCTCGTTTCTCGAGAAAGCTTCAGAGAAGAATAACACGACGTACCCTTGCTGAGGCGCGTGCCCTCAAAGAGCAGGGAACCGAGTGCATACACGTTCTTCTATACGTTGTCGAATTAGTTAGTAAAATTCTTAACTATTTATATGAATTTTTTTATCCCTCAGAAAAAAATTAATGGATCGCTGGATCGTTAAATAAAATTTTATCTCATCGTTTAAATAATTTTATAGATCGCCACGGATCCCAAAATGGCGTTGCAAAAAACTAAGGATCTTTGGGCCGCCCTTAGTCTTCCGGAGCCGGAAAATCAAGCGAGACCCGCTACATTGGAACAACTTCTTGTTCTTTTGACTCGCGAATCAGCACGGCGAATAGTTCATCTTGTGAATGGTACTGCGACACTGGCTGCTCGTACTCCGCGTCGTCTTGGCAGGGCTCTCGTTGCTGTTTCCCATCAATTATTAACTGTGGCTGACACGGCTTTGAAGGTCTGAATTTCTCCATTTCTGTTTTATAAAAATGATCTCTTCACAATCATATGAACTTGTTTTTTTTTCATAACATTTTTATTGCGTGTTTAATGACGATCTGAAAATATCCAATGGAGAATTAATTTTGAGCGGAATATCTAGGTCAAAACATTCTGCATTAGCATGAGTAACGGACTTTTTGCGTAACTACGAAAATCTGTTTTTGTTTATACGCAATTGCAGATGACACCAATTGTTGGTTTCAAACGCGATAACGCGAAAGCACAGTTATCTATTTTGCAAGCTGCCATACAAAGGCTCAGCTCTACTACAAACATATTATTGGTAAGTAATTTTTTATATCAATTGAAGTCAATTTGTACCTCAATGATATAATCTGCGTAAATAAGCCTTCGTTGCCTTTTCTAGAAATAGTGTCAAATATCGAGAAAAAAAATTTCAATCGAATTGATTTTTTGCTTTTAAGAATGTGAAAATCAAAGTCCACTTCACTGGATGGAAATAACGAGAATGATTGTCCTTAAGTTTATTCAAATTTTGATTTTATTGATTAAAAATATACTCTTTTGCAATATCATATTATAAAGTTACTTTATCTGATTTGTCTCAGGAGCGAATGGCAGTTTTTCTAGCAGGACGTCCTGAGACTGCGAAGATCGCAAACGCAAAGCAAAACTGCAAGCAGAACAATTACAATCACGTAACTGTCTCGTCAAGTTGTCCTTTAAACGGAATTGAATAATCGATAAATCATTTTGCCAAAGTCATCGAACATGTCTGGTATAATGATGACCAGAAACCTTATTTTTATTTTTTTTTATAAGCACGAAGAACGTTGATATTGTCTCGTTATGACATTCTAGAGGTAAAGAGTCGAGTGAAAACATACGAATATAGATGTATATGCTCGACACAAATACGTTGATTGTATATAAGACGAAATTGGCACTGTCATCGATGGTACTAGTTCCATATGCTTTTTCTTGATAAGAGCTTCGTAGCGCTTCTTTTTTTCCTATTGATTCTCATTCTACGATACAAATCATTACAATTCTTAACACTTATCATTAAACAACGTTATTCCTCAAAACATATATCTTTTCTCTCAATTCCCGCCCTAATCACCAAGAAACCTTTACACTTTATCAAAATGTCAATATAGATCACGTGCGAATTTAAATTATGATTAATAATCCGGTGATGTAAGTATGAAAAATGGGCAATTAATGTTTTCATTCACGCATGCGAAATATAAGATTTTTATTTTTAACGCGCCGATGTAAACATTTTTTATTTTTAACGAAGTCATTTTTATTTCTCCATTGCGTTTAAACACTGCAACATAACGATATTACCAATTATATATTTGCAAACGTGACAAATCTGAAAGAATGTGTCAGTTACACGATAGAGGACTTGAAAATGCTATTTTTAAAGTTAAACAATACAAAAAAAAATTGATTTTCATCTTCTTTTATTATGTCAAAGTTTCGTTTAATCAAGGTCAAAGTTCGAATCTAAATTTTACAATCACTAATTCGGTGACCTGTTTTTTTGTACGTCATGGTCGTATTCATTGATGATTGATTTGTAAATAAGAATGAAAACTTTATGGCTATCCAATCGTTGGATACGTATGATACATGATTGAAGTAAAACTCAAATACGCCACAAGACGTCCACTTCGATTTACAAATCTTGGGATTTTATTTCTCAAATCGTGGGTACAATATTAAAGAAAAATTTCACATCGCAATCGTTTGTTTAAATCACGCCACATTTTGAACGTATGATTTTCTCGAAAAAAGAGCCTCTCTCAACAATGTTTCGGTAAAACTATATAAGCCGTGACTCATAAAAATGACGGAATTATAAAAAAACCTAAAAATTACAGACTTTAGAGTCTAGACCGATTAACAGACACATCTTGACGCTGTAAACATATTATCATGATCCGTATAATCTCCAGCACGAGGATATAACGAGGGAGAGCATAAATAAAAATTCAAAATTCATGTGGCATAACGAGCGTGTCTGATATATTCAGCAAAAAAATGATCAAAGAAGATGATTGGAAAAATTCTTTATCAATGTCTATGAAACGACTCATCACTGCGGTTTTTTGTCGTGTACAATATCAAGGGATTTGGAAAAATATGATTTTTTCCAGACGAGGTCTCGTCTCCATGTACCGGATAACCACAACCGAACATACGATATTGACCCATGGACTCTGCGGTCTGTATGCTTACATATGGGGCATTTTACGTCACTTTTACATTTTTTACACTTTCACCATTTTTTATATGTTTTTCTATGTAAGAAATAAGCACGGCGAATATATATTTTGGGATTTTTTATTTCGGCGATATTTACAGCTAATTGAATTTTTGACATTTTGCTTAACCTTTTTCGGTTCAGACTACGGTAACTCGGAAGCGGTGCTGGGTTCTAAAACAAAAATGGTCAATTGCAATGTTACGCAGTTTTTGATGCACTTCAGATGAAAAATACACCGCGTCTCAAAAATAAATGTTTCTATTTTTTTTATTTTTTTTTATTTTTATTGTTCCTGCGTATACCCTTGCGGGTTTTTACGAGCCCATCCCATCACTATAACCCCACTTTTCCCCACTTCACTGTTTCAGTCAGTTCCCCCCCAGAGTGTTGCCCACAGCCACTCTTTCCTAATGCACTACTGTATCGCATTTGCACGAGGGCCAAGGGAAACTGTGGAAAACCTGGCCGATACAGGCGGCTATATTTTAACTGAGTTTCAGTTGGTCAGCACCAACAGAAACTCAGAAAAACTGCCTCCAGCACAGCGATTTATACGCGAGCCGGTGCATGGCCAAGCGGTAACCCAACCAAGTACTGACCTCACCCGAGGCTGCTTAACTTTTGTGATCGCCCGAGCCATACACCGAGCGCGCACCCATCGCTGTCGGCAATACAGCATATTAATTTGGGTTTATTTAAATATTCTGGAATCTTTTAATTCAGAAGGTAAATTGGATAAGCTTGGCTAAAAATACTGACTATTATATTTAATATAAATAATTGAACTTTTTTTCATAAATTTGGATTTTTTAATGTTTCGTTTATTCAACAAAATTTTTGTGCCATTTCTATGAAGTAATTTAATATCGGCTCCTCTCAAACCCGATGGAGAGCTGTCTCCGGCAGCCAAACCCGATTTACGAAAAACCAGTTTGACCGAAGAAACCCCAAATAGTTTATCAACAAATATCGAACAGAATGAACTAGTTTGTCCTCGAAGCAATGTGGGCAAAAGTACAACTAGATTTTGAGGACAAACTCGGATAAACTAGAGTAGCTGAGGAAAAAACTAGTTTGTCCCGAAACCGGGTTTGGCCGTTGACGTATATATGTAAAAAAATATGAGATCTTTTATATTATAGGAGAGCGTTATTCAGCCGAATTTAAGCGGTCGATTGTTATCGTCAGGCACGTGAAACGCCAGTGGAAAGTTAAAACGAGATATGAGCGACATTGAGATTTTCGTGCGCGAAAATGCCTGATTTTCGTGTTACAATAATGTATGATATATATGAAGGCATACTTTTATGTCCGTGAGTTATAAACCGCGAAAGTTCTATGTCGGAATTTGCCTTGCTGGTTTTCCTCGCTCGTGCCGATGAATATTACAAACGTCGAGAAGTTTCGTGGCAATCGATATGTGAACGGGGTTTCTAGACTTCTTTCTCTTTCTCTCCCTCTCTCCCTCCTCCATTTTCTTTGTGTATATCCCATCGCCTTGAAGCTTACGAAAATTGGAGCTCAAAATCTCAAATGCATTAATGAACTTTTGTCCGATTTCTTGCAAGGTGAAGAAAATTTATATTTACATCGAGCTCTATGCACGGTTTACGGTTCGCGTTTAAATACAATATCTCGTGACTTGAGCGAAAACACCCTTGAGAAAGTGCCTTTGTAAAAGCTGTTATTTTCATGCAGAAGCGAAAAGTTCAACGGGGAAATAAAAGTCTCTATGTACGTGCGCGTTTCATCCTATTAACTTGTTAAGTTTCTTTACGATATATATTCATACGCGTATATGTATATATATATATTGTTTGAAATTTGTACAAAAGATTAACACGTGTCGAGCAATAACGACCTGTGTATGAAAACCGTCTTGTACTTAAATCTTCAACGCTTAACCGCTATGATTTTTTATTTCGCGTCAAGGTTATATGCTCGAAGCAAATCGATCTTTCACGGTTGCGTCACAGTGTGACACAAACACGAGCACGTTTAAAAAAAATCGATAAGGGTGCTTTTGTTTGTTTAGGTTGCCATTCGAATTTGTTACTCAATTTCCTATCAATGGGACTTTAGATTACTGCGGACGTGATTTGAATCGCAATTCTGGAATTTTTTGGCTCGTCAATTTCAACGGTTTTAATTATTTTCCCTGAATAGACCGAATTTTGGGAGCAGTATAACAGTTTTACTCCTCATTTCTCTACTCGTAATAAAGTAGGCTCCAAAACAGTACTACTCCAAAATTTGTTTGCTCCAAAACATCGTTACACCATAATTGTCTATTTTTAAATAATTTTACTTCTAAATATTTCTACTCTAATAAAGTATTCTACATTGTAGAGTGTTTTCTCGAACAGAGTACCACTCAGAAATATGCCTGCTCCAAAACATCACAGCTCTTTATTTTTTATATTTTTAATGTTTCTTCGTAGACCCTTCGGGGTTTTTACGAGCCCACCCCAACGCGTTGATCCCACTTTCCCCTACTTCACGCTACTTTTCATACTCCTGTAAGCCTCCTCAAGAGTGTCGCTTACAACCACTCTTCCCAAAGGCACAACCATATTGCATTTGCACCAGGGCTAAGGGAAACTGTGGAAATCAGTCAGCTATATTTTTACCGAGTTTCAGTTGGTTTCCACCAATTGCTTGGGAGATCGTCGAAGGACCGACCACGCGTCCGTCACTATCGGTTTTAAAACATCATTATAAAATATTTCTACTTCAAATATTTTCCAAAATGTTCTACTCCAAAATATCTTATTTTTGGGATATTTCTGCTCCGATAGAAAATTGTACCTTGCCGTATAGATATTTTTGATTAGTGTACATTTTAAATATCTCCAGTCCACCAGAGTGTATTTTGGAGTAAATTTATTAAAAAATCGTCATTCCATTGAGTAGTAATGTCATTTTGGTGTAATAATTTTTCAGATTGGTGACGGTCTGGAGCAGATCGTACTATCAGTAGAGATATTTGAGATTCGAGATAACAAAACAGTAACTATTTTTAAGAGCAGAGATGTTAGGATGCAAAAATGATTTTAGAAGAGGAATATGTACGAAAGGAATCATTTTCAGGAGTAGATACATAAAGAGTTGAATCGTTGTCCTGCCATCCCGTTGGTACACTTGAACGATACAACCTCGAATAGCTTTAAATTTAATACTTGGACTTTTGCCGATTATTCCAAGTGATAAAAGTAAATTTGATGAATTTATAATCCGTTTGGGTTTCTTGAATCTCTCCTTTTATTTATTATTTACTTTCTCAGTCAAAGGTCTCCGCAGTAATCCGCATTGCAGGAAAAACCGTCCGACCGGATATACCGCGCTATCTCGTATTCTCCCTACATCGTGTCTCTAGTACAACATCATCTCTTTTCCCATAAGTTCATAATACAGTCGCCAACTTTTCTCTCTTTTCTCTCTCTCTCTCTCTCTCTCTTTTCACCTCTCAACTTTTCGATCGCGATTCCTGAACGAGTTTCCGTAACTCCGAGAGCTCAACGTGGAATAGTCTCTGACATCAATTTCCGCTATCGTCTACAATACAAAGCAATGAAGTGGGAAGGAAAAGACAAAAATGAGAACAGTCCTTACGATCTGTATAGAGCGCTGTAGGAAAATTTCAATAACTCGATTGATTGGTATTTAATGATCGGAATAAGAAGGAAAATAGTTGTCGAACAAAAAGACAAATAAAATTAAAAGAAAACGTCAAACTGCCATGAATATTTTCATTTTAATTTTTTTTTTATTCATTTATCAATTTTTCGAAATCTTTTAATAAGCGCAATAAAAAATCCATTAAGATTCAAATTAAAAAGCAAATAATAATCAATAGATGGTCAAGGCATACGAAATCCTTCTATTTTTATTTTTCGTGAATTATTTCATGAAAACTATGAAAAACATTGGGTATTTTGAAGAAACAAAAAAAAAGAAGAATTGACAAAAAATAATACAAAGTACAAAGAGATTAATAAATCGACAGAAGTAGAGGAAAAAGAAAAATAGTGAAAGGAAAGCGAACGAAACGGATCGGAAAGTTTGATTCAAGAGTTCGAAAATCGTAAAACTAGATTAACCTTGAAACTTTATGTCCCGGTATCGGCGTCGTCTTTGAGTATCCGCTATCCGAACCAACCTTTTAAGTACGTGTCGTTTTCACAGCAATTCATCATTTTTCCATCTCGTACTTTCGCACGGAAAAGTCTTAAAAATTTCCAGAAAAATTGGAGTTACGTAAAAATCTTATTTTTGGAGTAATTTTTTTTGTTTGGATACGTAAAAAAGTTGCCAAGGAGGGAAAAACGATAAAAAATGTTTTGACGCAAAAAACGTCGAACAAAATTATTGCAAGAAAAAAAATCGATTTTCCTTTTTTCTTTAAATTGTTATCGACAGCAATTTTTTCACTGTTTGTACAAAAAAAAATACAATGTTCAACAAGCCCAGAAATAGATAAATAAATGAAATTTAAAAAAAAGTCAACGAAAAATAACGGTCGAACTATAAATGAAAATTTTCGTATGAAATTGATATTTGTATCTCTGGAAAGGAACTATTTATTTTGAAAAAATATTTCTTCAACCTTTTTCGAGAACTCGCGGACAAAATATGAAAAAATTGCTAGCAATTTCGAAGTTGCACTCGCACGATACAAAGTTCAATAGAAAAAATTCTGAACAAATAGAAAGGCGGGCTTAAAAATGAATCTATCAAAGCACTAATAAGATTTTCATAATTAAACCTGCATCAATTATTTCATTCTGTGGTACGAAAAAAAAGGACAGTGAATAAGAATGAAACAAATAACAAGAATTCCGCCGTTGATCAAATTCTCATTCTCGTGTCTTTCTCTGGGGTTTGATAAAATAGGGAGAGCCTTTGAATCACTTACGATAAGGCAAATTCGCGTAAATCACTGGTAAGCACCTTCGCGCACGATGCGAATGAAGAGATAAATGGGTGATGTTCGAAAAAGATATTTCGATCGTTCGGGAACGAAGATGAAAGAAATTCCTCGGGTTGGAGGAATAGTCGATTCGGTCAACAAAATTCGCAACGTTTCAGTTGTTGTTATTGTTTAGTATTAACAGTGAACGAAATTTGATATCGCGAACAATGCAATAATAATAATATTCTCTAGATAAAAGGCCTCTGGTGGCGATTATATAAATGTTTAATCGACTGTTGGATTTTTCTTGAGGCGAAATAAATTATAGTTGGTCAAAAGACAGTGGACGAGTGTGTCAAAGGCTCGTCGACGTGAAAATCGAAATTTCTTTAAGGTTTCTCGTCGGTTCGAAGGCTCGACGAAATTCTGGTTTCTTCGTTGACGTTAATAATGTTGACAACGTTGAAAAAAAGGCTCCTGATGATCCTCGATTGTGAGGTTCGGCCACGTGCATATTTGCCGCGATAATTTCGTTTCTTTATTTTGTTTTCTATTGTTTTTTTCCTACACAGGTTTTTCGTTTCTTCTTTTATTTTGTTGTTCCTTTTTTCTGTCTAACACGGAAACCAGATTCGTCTTTGACACTCTTTTCACTTGTTTTCTTTATTCCTCTGCCTTTTGGTTTCGTATTTTTCTATTCTTTCGCTTTTTTTTCTTTTTCAGTTTTTTGTCTCTGTTGGGCTCCGCTCTTGCGGAGTCACGTCAGTCGACTGCATACAATACGATTACACGGCGAGAGCAACCATTGCCCCCCACCAACCCTCACCGAGCTCCTGTACAACGCTCCATCCCCCGGAACGTTTCTATCTCGTGCTTGGCGGAACCGAGGGAGGGGGGTGCCCACCCCCGAAACCCATTTCCACCCTCTTTCTCTTCCCCACCGCCGCTCCCCTCCCGAACGGTCAGACTTCCATACACGCATGTGTACACCTGCCACTGAACTAACTTGTTATTCTCGTATACATGTCCGAGAATATAAAAAAAAATTGTACTTTTTATCGTCAAATTACTTTTCTTTTTTTTCCTCAATTCTCTAAGTTTTATAATCGTTGTTGGCCACTTTTTGTAATTCTATTACTCTTACGTGTGCTTTTTTATCTTACGATAAACGTACCGTTTGTTTGAAAAGGTCACGCACCAAAAATGTCCTTTGTGAATCGAGGTCAAAAGTCGATTTCTCAATATTTGCGAACAAATACAAAAATAGCAATTTTTATTGAAATTATTCAAGTTAACGCCGTTGATAATTTGCGAATTATTATTTTATTTATACCAAACTTTTTGCATGTAGATTAAGGGAAATTGATCGGATTCATTTATAATTGAATGATTAATTAATTATAAGGTCAATTGCGGTAAATTCAAATAAATTATAAACATCTGAAAAACTGTAAAAGATTTCTTTGGTTTTCTATTGAAAATCGACATTCGAAATTACTTATAATTAGAAGGCAAAAAAATGGTTGAAAAAGAAAATTGGATTATCGACGAGATATTTCGAGTTAGAGTTTTTCGGGTCTCTGAGACCCAATTTCTACAGATAAAGTCTCGTTTTACGTTTGTTTACTCGATAGATTGAAATGTTTGAAAAAAAGTTTCACTGTTTTGCGCTTTTCAGATCCACGATCGAAAAAGGATTTCTTGAAAATTCGAGGATTTTCAAGCTCTTGAAATACGATTGAAAATGTGGAATATATTTTTAATTCGCGGTGTGTATTGTTCGCTTGAGCGCGCGAGCACCATGCACACAACCACTCGCATTTGTGAATTCATGTTGGGTTGGAAAACGGTGCGAGTGTGTTGCACACTCGAGGAAATCCGGATTAAGAATTTATCTTGCCTCTGTAAAAATGAAAAGAAGTTTCTCCACTTCCT
>JABSMR010017028.1:0-10303 GCA_018902295.1 Dusona sp. PSUC_FEM 10030013
CATAAATCTTGTTAAAATCAAAATGGCGACCATCGATCACTTTGAAATCCAAATCACGAGGATCGATCCCGTTAAAATGAAAATCAAGACCAACGATCACTTTAAAATCCAGATCACGACCATCGGTCACTCTAAAATCCAAATCACGACTATCGATTTCTTTAAAATCAAAATTACCATCATTAATCCTTTTCAAATCAAAATGAGAAAAGCTGTAAAGTATTTTTTCAAATTGGGTTAAAACGCTCGATATATTCCTCAATTTTAGTTTTTTTAGCTTAGGAGCAAAATGATTGAACGTGATCTCAGAAATAATGATTTATTCAGCTACTCAAGGAATCGGGGATCTGAGAAACATATTAATTTGATGTTGAATCATTTAATTTACGCCTTAGTGGAGCAATAATTAATAACTCGACAATTCAACCCCAAATGCCTGACCCCTCATTGCTCCTTAACTCTTAATTTTCACAGGACATATAAAACGGCTCCTTAGTTGAACAGACCCAGCAAACACATTGGGAATATTTTCGCAACTTTTATGTAAAATTAACATAAACTCGTAACTTTTACATCAAAGTTACGAAAATGATCCAAGTTGTGTTTGCTGGGGAGTCGCTGGAAAAGTTAACGCAGTTTTGACTTTTTTTATACTTCGATATCTGCATAACCCGGAGAACTCATGATCGGGATGGATTTCGATCCGCCTCAGTGCGTGTAGAAAAAATGAAGTTTTTGGTGATGTTCCGAATTATTTCGTTTCTAAGTGAGATTTTGGTCAACTTACATTTCGTGAAATTAAATTTCTCGCGTATCATTTTATGCGTTATCAAAAAACGAAGAGATTCATGCGATGGCAAATATATTTATCTCCGTAAAAACAATTTCAGGGCCAAAAATAGCATGGGCTCGATAACGACCCTAGTCATGCGTCAGAAGGTGAAAAAATGGGACATGAGTTCGACGTTTAAAGCTCTGTAGCCCATTTTATTATCGACGTCTGCCTGTAAAGTCGTGCCGGGTCGCAGAGGATGATTTTTTTTCAAATTGTTTTGATTTAACAAAAGTTTGAACTATTTTATATGAATTTGAAAAAACAATAAAAATTTTTGTATCATTTGCGATGTAAAAGTTTGAAGAAAAGTTAAACATTAGAAATTTTGAAAAATCGAAACTTTTACCTGGGCTTGCGTTGGCACAAAGGTTAATTATTCTGTTCGAATATAAAAAAGACTCTCGAAAATTTGCTCTAAAAAATATGGCGCCCTTTACGCGTATAACGAATAATTAAAACTTACCTCGAAAGGTCAGAGTCTTCGAAGAGTAAATACGGAAAAAATGCGTTAATTGCGTGGGGGGATCGCGAGAGAGAGAGCAACTGTCTCTCAAAACTCTGCGTGAAAGGCTTGACGACTGTACGTTTAGTAGTCTGTGAGAACAAAATAGAATGTCGAAGTGACGAAAGTAATAATGTCATTGGTACAGATCTGTGATCGTCGTTCATCGAACGTAGCATTTTTGCAGATTGGAAAAGTGTGTAAAGACAAAAAAAAGCATTAACCTCGACACTTTTCTTTCATTCAAGTGTTGTTTGTACTGCGAGGCTCTCGTTGCACATAGCAAATATGTAAATATATGTTTAAATATGTAAATTAGTTTCTCCTTTTTTATGCGCGATCAAGAATTTCCAACGCGATAGATTTACCGGTTAAACATTTATTAATAATGCATTGGCGCAATTCCTACTAATAAAAATCAATGTTTCGTAGAACCTCGAAAATCGTTTGTTTTTTTTTTCATTTTTTTTTTCAAATCGCTGAGTACCGAAATTCTGCTGAATTTAAGGAAAAAAAAATAACGAAATCTTCGCTGAGACTGTACATGTCCAAGCAGCCTCAAGCCATCTCAGCCTTCGCATTGTTTATCCTACGCAATAATACAGTCAACATCACCAACTGCGATGGGTCATTCAACTTTTCATCCGAACACCGGCGTTTTTATTTTTTTTTTCTTCTATATTTACATACTGATATGTCTGTAAAGGACTAAAGTTTGTCTGTCCATCTCTCCATGTGTCACTATATAATAATAATTCGAGAACTACTGAACGGATTTCAATGAACCTTTCACAGCAGTTAGGTTATGATTCACTGCACGATTTTGGCTACACACGCCGACCGTATCGTTTCTTTACTTCGGGGCAAAAACAGGAAGATCGATGTGGATGTGAAAATGTGCAAAAACCGATCTCTTATTTTTTTAAACTTTCTATAAATCAAGAAATTGAAATAAGTACGTAAACGAAATGGTATTTTCTGAAATTCTAAATTAAAGTTCAAATTTTCGTCAAGAAATCCCGAAAACAAGGGTTTTTTCAATTAAATTACGAATTTCTGAAAGAAAACCTCGAAAAATCTCTCTTGTCCACTTTTTCCGTTTCATCTTAGTCTTCGATTAAAAGATATGTTTTTTTTAATGATTCCCACAAAAGATGATCAAAATACGAGCCGAGTAGCGCAAGGTTTTTGTCAGTATCATTTTTATTCACACAATGGCAACGTTCGAATATCGGAAAACAAAAATGTCCTGCCTTCGACACCTCTCCAGATCTAATCACAAAAATTCATACGTGCGGTTTTGAAAAGTTCAGGGGCTTAGGGGCTGTAAGGATATTTTTTAACATACTTGACACAATAATTGCGGGATATACCTGTTTATCTTGTCTCTAAAACTCTCGCATTGTAGAAAAACTACAATCTAGAATCAACGAACTAGTAAAAAAAACATATGCCGTAATTGTAGAGGATTAAAGTTATTTCGACGCGGTAATTTGCGCAAGATCTCATAACTTTTAGGTTAATTAACATCAACTACTAATTTCACTACATTAAACAGACATCTAATAACAGAAAACTGTGTCAGTCTGTCAAAAAATGTAAAATTTGAGTATGTAGATGAAAAAGATATACATTGTTCGAAATATATGTATTGCAATGGATCCTGGGCACGCTATTGTCTGTGTTTCAAGGCATAAAATTATAAAAGCAGATGAGATTGTTGTCGCAATTGTGTATCACGACAGGGAGCTTAATGGTGGCCAATTGTCAGCGAGAGAGGACACGTTTGAGACAACGGTAAACGTAACGAAGACGAACATTGAGTACTATATCCTTGGCCCGATGACCTATATGAATGAATACACAACGGGAAAGGTCATATGCGAGTAAAGGTTTATGTACCTCCGGTAAAAATACACGAGAACGACGAAACGTGTGCAAATATATCGCAATATCTCGATTTTTTTAACTTATAAAAAAGACACGATGACTTTTATATTTTCATCATATATCCATCCATTGTTTTCGAACAATATGGCTGATTGAAAAAGTGCGTAACGATGTTAGGGGTGAGCGACACTTCCGGTTCGATATTCTAATCGAATGCGTTACTGTCACGCCGTGTATCTTCCTCCCCCCCTGCCCGCCTCCCGTCTACCGTCTCCGCGTATTACGTTGAGTTTCTTCGTGCAATTTGATAGTGTCAAATTTGCCCGTGAAATTTGAATGATCGAAGATCGGAGACTGAAAAACAATTTTATTCGTGTACAGAAATAAATGTCTGATGACAGAATTTCGCTTCCCTCTTTTCCCATCTAGGAACTCTTCGATCGTATACTTCCCCCTTCCTATTCCCCTCATCTTCAGAGCTTTGACGAAAAGGTCGAAAAAATCGGAGAATCAGAGTTTTTGTCTTCATCTTTACGGTCGCGAGTAATTTTCCCTTCCCCTGTTTTTCCGATAACGCAAGTTTTCATCTTTTCGTCGACTCCACCCATATAACAAAATAGCGCTTCTATAGATATCGTCACAAAAATAAGGGAACCCGAAATTTGACGAGGAACTACACATATGTCTTCGAATAACAATAGATTCCGTAATCCTAGCATGAACCTTTGTTTTGAATTATTATGTAAGAAGAATGCCCCTTTACAGAGTAGCAGAGGCGAACGTTGAATAATAAATTGATCACCCAATAAAATCGATGAAAAAATTATCAAGCCAGTTATAAATCAGTCAGTAATAAATATCGCAGAAACGAATTATTTTTGGTTCTCAATTCGTTTTTTATCAAAGTTAACACGGAAGCCGTTGTTAGTTATGTTTCGTGACATTGATTTCTCGAGGAATTTGTATCGAAAAGACATCCACTGAAAAATTGAAAACTGTTGCGCGAGTGACAATCCCCTTATATCCGTGATGAACGATAAATAATAAAATAGGCAATTGGTGGAAGTGAGCACCAGAGAACGAAGTGATACGGAAGCGTAAAAAAAAAGTGATAATTCAATGATTATAGCTCCGCTGTTATGCGTGCTTATAAATATCGGTGGGAGTATTTCGAACGCACATAACCTAAAGAATCGCGAACTATGTTTTTGACGAACCGATGATTAATCGTGCAATTGAAAAGCCTATATTTTGACAGTAAAAATAAAGTGAATAAACCATGGCGGCGATTCGTCACACGTTACAACGCGAAGTTTTTACTCCGAGCGATGAAAAATTGTTGAGCGTTTGTTTCGTTAGTAAAACGTACAAAAGAAAGAAAACGAGTTTTCTGTGTTTGGCAACATCGACTGACAGCCCTGGCTCTACGTTTTTGCTCTATCAAGTCAAGAAAAACGACAAAAATGTTTACAAAAAAAAACAGTCCTGGCTGCTCACCGACATACAAACCGTCGATGGCATAAACAACGATTCCCTAGAAATGGAATTGCACATCGATAAAGTCTATAAATGGTTGGCTACCGCCGCACAAGAGAGAAGAACTTTCATTAGCAATTTGTATACTTACTCTTGCGCTATCCCACAGAGACCAGACTTCAAAAATATACCCAAAGATTGGCTAGTCGATCCAACCTCGCTTAAGGAAAGTGACAGTATTACTTTGACCCCCGGTACGTTCATTTTTTATTCCACTTTTTGGCAAAATAAATATGCTATAAAATAATCATGAATACTAAATACAAAACATTCATTTATTGGATAAAATATTGTTTAAAGTCTAACAAAGAAATTTAATTTTGAATTTCTCTCTCTTGAAAAACTGCTTTTTAAAATCACAAGATTGTTTTATTCAAAACATTCTGACCAAGTAATTCCTTACGTATAGAAATGTTGAAATTTGTACTATTGGGATATAAATTTTTTTCATTTTTTATGAGTCCCCAATTTTAAATGGCAGTTGTAGGCTTTGGAAATTATCCAGATTCTTTAATAACTGAAAATTAGAGTTGTAAAAAAACATTGAGAAAATTGTGCAAAAATTGAGAAATAAAAAAAAAATGAAGGACTTTTCCTTATTACATTAAATGTTTGTAATATTTACCATTTTTTGTTAACCAATATTTCATATATTTGGGTTGATATTTACAGATTTTCGATATAAAATAAAACAGTTAAAAGAAAAGTTGAATTAAATGTATTCATTGTGAAAATACAATTCAAGTTTAATAGAACAAGTTTTTTTTCAACTCCTTGGTTTCAATCTTTTTTTTTATATTCGAAACCTAAAAAACGATGGTTATGCCTGCATTCAATGCATTTTGAAGATTTCCAATGTAACATAAAATGTTGATTAAATGAATGACCGAAAAAAATGAATTTATTGCTGAAATCCTTATTTTTCAGATCTTCTGACCCCAGTTATTACATCTGATTATCAGCCAATAACTGACAAGGAACTCGTAGATTTGACCAAATTGATGGCAAATTGTAATTATGCGATATCAAACGCCGAACTCTTCATGGAAACTCTGGCAAAAGATTTATCCGTCCTTGATGGAGTAATTGTTTCTGATCTTTTATTATTATTTTATAATAAGAAGCTCGAACGAGCAGTACATAAAATGAAATTTGATTTTTCATTAGCTATCTAAACCAATTGAAAATATTAAAAACTAATAAATATCTAATTGGACAAATACTCACGAAATTAAAAATGTGAAATGAAAATAGAAGTTTATGAAAAATATGAAATTTCACAATAACCTTAAACCCCTGCAATCTATTTTTTCGAACGCAAACCCTACAACGGGATCGAAAACGACCCCAATCTTCTCTTTAGCATACAATGTCCCTCGCACGCAATAGTAACGTTTAATTACACACCATTCTCTTTGTTTTTTGAAAACGAATAGAATGGTGTATGATAAAGTCCTATTTGATAAACATTCAAAGATGAAAACTCTATAAAACAAATGCAATTTTCGAAAAATAGAAAAAATAAGTTTTTATTTATTCATCTATTTCAACAATACGGGCAATAGCCTAATTACAGTATTAGACGAAGGGCTGTGCGGCAGCCCACCTCTCCAATTCACAGCCACAACAAAAAGCTGAGAAAAAACGCAACCAATAATATGGCAAAATAACACGCGATAATCAGAAGTAATATAAACCAAACAAAATAATGCAAAATACAAAGTAACGCAGAATTAGACATAAATAGAATAGAACCGCAATCCAACAAAGCAAATAAAGTAAAATAAAATAAAATAAGATAAAAGTTTTGGACTAAAATTTTTTGAATAGAAGTTTTAGAATAAAAGTTTTTGTAATAAAATAATTGGGGCCCGATAAATACTTTAATCGCGTAGTCGTCTCTTGAATAATAAATTTTGCAAAATATTCTAAAAACGAATTTAATTTCATATGCTACTTTCTCAAGCCTCATTTATAATTCATCAAGCGTGCACGGTATTCTGATTTCTTTTTTAAAAATAAATAGAGAAGCAAAGGGTAAAATTTTAATTGTATAATTTTAGGAAAATGTCCAATCCGTACTAGCATCAGAGACTCGAGTAGTACAATTGATGAATGGAATTGAGGCAGCAATAGACGAGGCCTCGGTCGTTGAGTCTCGTCTGATCAGTATCGACGAAACAATGGGAATGCTAAGAGACGCGATGGCTCAGATTCGTCGAAAGAATCATGAGATAAAAACGGAGAACAACAATGTGAAACTTTTACTTGATCAATTGGACGATTTGATTGTGAGTAAAAACGGGATATTGTTTTTTTTTACGTTGACAGACAAACGTCGAATGTAATTTGTTGAAATTCGCTGTTTTTTTAACAAATCTGTACAATTCTCATTTAGACACATTTGGACATAACGAACGACGATCAACGGATATTGAACGATGCTGATTTGCCAGGAGGAAGAGTGGATCTTACCATCGCAGGTGGTGCTCTGTTGAAGGCAATATCAACCGCTATTCCAACGGGTTTGGACAAAATGGGTGCTGTAAACGAGCAAAGACGACGACTCGATAAGCTGCGAGCCAAGTTTTCACTCATAGTCGCTCGTCATCTCAATAATTTGTTTATTCATTTGGTAATTATAGTAAAATAAACAAAAACGAATCACTGCAATGAAAAATAATTGTTCATTTTTAAATTGCAACAAAAGCAATAATTCATTTTTTGGCAAATGTGGATGTTATTGAAATTTCAATAAACAGGGAAACGATGTTGGTGACGTATCAGCATCCACCGGAGATCTTTTGCTGCCCACTCATCAAGCAGTTCATCGAGAACTCGAGCCTTACATGGAACTAATGCAATTGTTACGTGCCCTCGACAACAAAGCCTTCCAGCAGTTGACCAAAGTTTACACAGGCACGATGAGCAAATTGTATCAAAGGGATTTAAAGCTCTTTTTCGAGGAAGCGAAAAGTCGACTTATCAATACGAGACCTCATGGTAAAATGTTCATGGTAAAATGTGCTCATGTTAAAACAGAGTGATTTATAAATCACTCTGTTTTAATCGATTTTGGCAGAAAGAATTCACTCAATATTCAACACTCGCTACACCAAGACATTCCAGCGAACATGAAACTTCTGCAATCTCTAAAAAGATCCTCGACTTTCGTACAAAATCATATTTATAGAAATATTCGGCACTAAAAATTATGCCGTTTGCGAGACTATAAATATCAAAATTT
Source organism: Dusona sp. PSUC_FEM 10030013 (assembly GCA_018902295.1). Taxonomy (NCBI): domain Eukaryota; kingdom Metazoa; phylum Arthropoda; class Insecta; order Hymenoptera; family Ichneumonidae; genus Dusona; species Dusona sp. PSUC_FEM 10030013. The sequence continues at coordinate 8,011 of JABSMR010017028.1, forward strand.
CAAAAATACAAATTTAATTATCGTTGCCTAAAAACCGATGGAATTAGAATTTTCTAACGATTACTTTGTTATTGATTGAGATACCAATCATTCGTTAAGTGTATGCATCAGTCGTCCCGCTCGCTTCGCATTTTCGAAAGTGAAAATATTCGACACCGTTTGATCGATCGGAATAAAAAAAGTCTTTGCCCACGCAGAAAAATGGCAAAAATGAGCCAAGACTTTTTTTTAGTCCACTCGGACGAACAGTGAGGACAGTTTTCACTTACGAAATTTGCAGCTATCTCCCTCGCACTCACGGTGGCGAGATGCCGACTGATCCATGCCTTTAAGGATGTTTCACTCCCCGGTTCCTGGGCAAAAATTTTATTGGTTTATAGTTCGAGGACTCAGAACTTTGCTAAAAGTCATGACAAATTCCACACTAGTTGATTCTTTTAAACGGTTTTCGACCTTCGAAAATAAAGATACATTTTTCGTCCAAAGCAAATTCCTCAAAATCGAGTAGCCAGAAGGGGGAGGATTTAATAGCACCAGCACCGTTGTGTCTACTGAGTTGTGAAATTTGGGCACCTCAAGGCGAAGGAGCTTTATTAGATTCGGTCCTCGACCGAGCTCTGTCGCAACTTCAACCCGTATGTCTCGCGGAGCAAGCTTTTTGTGTGGCTTTTCTGCAACTGGATGTTGTTTTGTCACCTTCGAAGGTCAGTGAATTCAAAACGGTTATTCTGGATCGTAGAATTTTTGGCATTTCCATCAAAAGTCTAAAAAATTAGAAATTAAATTCAAATTCACGAATATATGCATAATTTTCATCAACTTATTATTAAAAACTCGCAACAATATATTGACGCCATGAGACTTTTAACAGAGCACGGAAAACGAAGAATCCGAGAATACGAGCAACGGAGCCACGAGCCCTGGCTCGGCGACCTCGACAGCGAGTAAAAAATTGGAGAGACAAATCAACGAAGAAGTTCGAGCAACGATGGCAGCGATTTTTCCATCTCTCGAGCCCGAATTAAATAATTTTATATTGTTCCTCGATAAAATTGACAGTTTGTACGTTGACGATTTTGAATTCATCCGTTTGAATAATGGAACCAAACTGGAATTTGCATTTATTTTGATTTTCAGTTGGTGCATGTACGTCCTGGTGCGTTTGTCCCAGCACGTAATGTCGGCCCAGGACACAGGCTCTTTTCTCTCGATGACTTTCGCCTCAGCTCTCGTTCAAGTTAAACGAGCCTTCGACAAATTCATGCAAGCACAATTACAGTCCATTTTACGCGACACCAAAGTCAACAGACGACACAAATGCGGAATTCTTCCGTACGTCGAAAATTTCGGACCGTTCGCACGCACAGCTGAAAAAATATTCAAGAATTCGGACAGAAAAGTTGATCTAGAAAAATGGTACACGAAACTGGTCGACGCCATGTTCGAGGCTATAATTATTCATAGCGGAGAACATCACAAAACTCCGCAAGAAGTTATCAAAATGGGTTTGTTTTTTGTTTATTTTTCAAGATATAATTCTTGTTCTTTTTGATCGACGAAGAAAAAGCTGTTTGTTGGTAAATTTTACATTTGGAACGTTTCATTGCAGAAAATTATCATCATCTTTACGATCTTCTCTCACAACTGAAGATTTCAGTTTTGGATCACGAAAGAAAAGAAGCGAAGCAAAAATATCACGACGCTTTGAAAGCTTACGTTATCCAGTATTTTGGTCGACCACTCGAAAAATTAAACGTAAGTTTCGATTATTTCAGGATTTCAATAAATGAATTTTGTACGACTGAAATCTCAGAAATTTGACAAAAAAACGAAGCTTTTCCTTTAACCCTTTTAGTTGCGCAATTCGATTTTATTTGGCATTGAAGTGTAAATATACACTTCCATGTAAAAAAAAATTGAATTGTGAGACTGAAAATAAAATGATGCCACTATATTGGCGTTTGCGACTGAAAGGGTTAATACGAATATCAAAATATTGTTGCAGCTGTTTTTCGAAGGCGTTCAAGCAAAAGTTGGTGCAGGAGTTAAAGAATCTGAAATAAGTTATCAGATGGCTTTCAGTAAGCAAGAACTACGCAGAGTGGTAAAGGAATATCCGGCGCGAGAAGTGAAAAAGGGATTGGAACATTTGTATCGAAAAGTGGAGAAACATCTTTGCGAAGAAGAGAATTTGTTGCAGGTGAGAAATATTTTAGTTCATTTTTCTTCCCATTAAGGCCGAATTGTTGTTTATAATTCTGTTTTCGGAGTTGATTTTCAGAATAGAATAAAT
>JABSMR010017039.1:0-10303 GCA_018902295.1 Dusona sp. PSUC_FEM 10030013
TTATAAACTTATTTAATTATTTATTTATGGTTTTATGTAAGACATTTCGGTATTCGGTAACAATCTTCTTAATAATACTCGTCTGCTTTTTTTTTTCTTCGTATATGAACTCGAAGAAAAAGAAACTATAAAACTTAATGAGCAAATCTTTATGATGTAATTACACTTTTCGACATCGTTCGTCACTGTTATGATCGTAACACGACTCAATATTCTATCTTATCTTGCAACTTTTCTTAGTATTCTCGTATATAAATCTCAATGCTCAATGATTCTTAGGTTAAGTTGATTCTAGCGTGTCAATTAAATAACTCAATTATTTGCACCAATCACACGCTTTTTTCTCTCTCATTCCACCAATTCTTTTTTACGATCATTACTTTTATTATTTTGCACCTTCGTTGTTTTTTTTTTTTTATATCTCGTATTATTTGAAGACTTTGCCGCGTTTCCTTAATTTTTCTCCAGGAAGTTGGTTTATCAAACGATAAAACGAGGAGAGGGATCTTTTTATTTCGTACTTTTGTACAATTGACTAAAAAGATAATCGGGAGAAATATCTAGACTGAGAAAAAATGACATTTACCTGTTTTTATCACGTTCCGAATGGGAATTTGGTTCACTATGAAAAATTATAATTATGAAAATGAATCGTTAGGTTAGAAAATAATAATACGACTGCTCCATTCGCAAGGAAATTTACCAAGTTTTTTTCCTTCGGTCCATTCAGTAAGGGTTCACTAATCGGACGTTTATAATCGACAGAAAAAATTGTGCATACATCGGAAAGAAATTGATATATATATTTGTGTGCCAAAGCCTCGGGATAAACGTTTGAGTTAATTCGGTCTCTTACATTCCTTCAGAGTCCTCTTTTCTCTTCATCGTTCGTGTGGGTGTCTCAACTCGGGATTATCAATCGATTGACCTTCTTTTCTGCACCACTTATCCAACTTTTCCATTCACTTTTTCATTTTTATTTGTCAAGTCCTTAAAATCATCCTTCTATCACTCCAACGACTCTCTCTCTCTCTCTCTCTCTCTCTGAAAACATCTCTGAGAAAATATTCATGTGAATTGAGGCATGTTGCACGACGATATAAATATTAGGGAATAATTAATTAATTAAAAGCTCGATATGAATTAAAAAGTGTATTAATTAATGAAAAGGCAGCTCACTGAGAATATCCAAACTTTCCTTTGTATTTATTAATGATTATTTTTATTGAATATTTGCTAGAGTTAATTATTGTTCCGAATGATTATTGTTACTTTAAAAATGATCAGTATTTTTCAGTTATTTCGTTATTGTAACAAGTGGTCCGATGTTCCACAGTTATTTTTCATTCAAAACATTATTCATAGCCCTGAACATTAAATACGAGTTGATTTCTCGGTTCGCTCGTGATTTCCTTCTCGACGTCCAGTTTTCTCGTTCACCTGTTTCTCATTCTCTGGCTCGGAGTTGCATAAAAAAGACATCGAGAGGAAAGACATCTCGATGTTTTCGACGTGCTGAGGCTATTACACCTCTTCTCTCGTGTCTAACGTTTATGCTCGGGTTATGATTTTATATGTATATACACACATATATATAGACATATGAACTCGGATTAATTTTTCACTGCTCGTTCTCGTCTTTTCCGTGTTTTTATTATATCCACCTGTATCTTACTCGGTCGTCTTTCTCCTCCGCTTACACACGTGACACGAATTATTACGTTTTGCACAAGTTACTCAATCGTTTCACTTTTCTCTCTCTCTCTCTTTTTTTATTTTCAAAACATTATTTTATCTTGATTTTAATATTTATCATGTTCACTGGAATTCTCGTTAAATTTATTGGCACTTCCGAGTTATTTAAACTCTAGAAAAAATTATTCTTTACAATAATTGAATAAGAATTGTTGCTCGTCATTATAACGTGCGTTACTTCAATCAATTAATCAGACAATCGAATAAAAATTGCTCAGTCATTATGATTGTTAAATCTAATTAACAAAATTCATTAAAAAAATCTCCAAATTTTTGTCGTTCTCGTAAAAATTCGTCATTAAATGAAGAATATAAGTTGTTGATTTTAAATTTAATTACTTTGCCATTCATTGACGCAGAAGTCGGTATATTCTTGAATATGAGAAAAAAGAGGAAAAAAATACAAAAAAATCATGTCTGTAACCAAGACGTTTTCGGATTTATGGATTTTTTTTTTTTAAACGTGTGTATCATGCTGATCTTTCATGCAGACTCGACGTTATTCTTGCCCTCCGTCTATAATATATATCTCTTCGTGGGGACCGCCGTTCTGTTCTATATACACGAGCAACTCTCTACGAAAAGTTATTATTGGATGGCCATCCTCAACAACCGGTTGGCCCATCTTCTCTTCATTCTCGTTTTCTCATGCGCGAATACTCCTCACCCCGGCCACTTTATATCCTCTATCGTTATAATACACGAAAATACGGTGTTGCTAAATTTTCCAACTATTAAATCGGCCCCATCGTTTGTTTTTCCACTGTACATTAACGACTCCGTATAATTGAAACTGACGGGCGATCAAACTTTCACGTTTATCATTTAATTTAATTATTATTCTAATCATAATATGTTTTTGTTTTGTTTATTTTCACGAATCATTGAAAAAAAACAATTGTTTTTTTTTTTTTTTTCATCGTTCATAAAATATTTTACGATAATAATAACTAACATTTTTTTATACTCATATTTAATTGCGGTTCGTTTTAATCAGATAAGATGGATTTTTTTCATGAAAAAGCCTCTCGTAAAACTTGCCTTTGCCACAATCACGCTTTGACGAAATGTGTTTCACTGTTCACTATTCACTGAAAACTCAATTCGGCCGTAATTCTACCATGGAATAAACTTTTCGGTTTCGTATGATTTATGAACTTTTTTATTTTTTATTTTATACTCCACATCGTACAAATCGTTCTTCACAAGGAAAAAAAACGTTTTAATCCAATTATATTGTAATTGTAGTTAATAAAAGAAGCGACGTTGTTCTACCGTCGAGTCTCATTTGGAACAGTCATTTACGAGCATTAAATCTGTGTCGAATTCTTCACTTATTGTTCGCTGGAAATAATTTTTTTTGCAAATGAAATTTCTCTCAAATCCTTTTTTATTTCAATGAATTATTTTACAATTGCTATCTTCTCGACCGGATGTAATATTTTTACAATGCGTCGCTCGTATTTTTTCGTATTTTTTCAGTTTTTCAAACTGTATTACTTTAGAATTATGATTGAAGATCGAAGTTTCCTTTGATAGGCTTTACGCCCGAGTTAACCGGGAAAATATGACTTTCCGGCTCGCTCTCCTTTATACATAATCGCAATTCTTTATTCATACGCATATTTATCACGTTACTTCCTCAATTATGTTTTTAACGAGTAATTGCAAATGAATATGTAGACCGGAGTTGAGTTGGAATTAAAGAGGGACCGAGAGAACCGACAGCCCACAAAACGGACAAGTGCAAATGTCTTCCTTGTATTTTCACGGTGAAAGCGTGTCCGCTTTAGATCGCTGGCAGTGGCCAGTTTAATATCAACCAAAGTCATTATTTTTTCAGTTGGAAACGCCTATCGATATAACACAGTGGCTCAGCGATGAGCGACCACAAATTAAAACATCCACTAATTTTATTTTTATTCTTCAATTCGTCTTATGGTTTTTAATGAACGTAAATACAAGCTTTCGTCAAATTTCTGTAATTAAGGGGGCTGCTGGTAAATTGTGAAATTCTGAAAATCAAAGTTGCCCCATTTTTTCCTCCAATACATTATTCGGGAGACATTAATTAATTAGTAACAAATATTACTTTTTAATACGAGAATGAATTGTCGCGGCTAATTAGCTAATGGCTAAGAAAATGAGTGGGAAATTTACGCCTCGAAATTTCCGTATCTAACGATCATCCTCGACGTTTCCCTTTGTCGTGTCTTCTCATATATTTCTAATGAAAAATGGGCTTATTTTCATCAGGATTTTCGTTATTACAGAGAATATTTCATTTCCCGCCAGAAGACTTTTCATACTTGCGGTCTAATAAAATAATTTCTCGTCCTCTTGGTCTTCGCGTCGTCACATGCATCGCGCACAACTCTCTTCTCTTCTTGTCTCGTTTGCCACGACGCGTGACGCACTTTTTTTTTCTAGAACGGACCAACTCGTTACGTAGGATTTCCTGGGATTCCCACAAACGACATGTTGCTCACATTGCATTAGTATATGAAACTGTCTTAATACACTATCCAATAATTAGGAAAAAAAACAGACAAAATAACACGATGTATAATTTAAGAAACCTTCCGCGTTACATTGCGCTGTTTATTCTTTTTTATTGCTATAACTTTATGGAGATATATATTTCACTATTTCGTCCAATTGGCAAGTACTTCCCTCTACGAATAATCATTCATTTGTTTTTCTCGGTACAAAGTTCACGGGTGACTAATAGGGATCGTTGCGTCCTTTTTTTTTTCGGTACGCACTTTCAGACTCGAGTCAATATTACGATCATCGTCGAAACGAATCAATATTTTTTTCTCTTTTAATTATCATACGGTGAATCACTCCTATGAGGACAATTTTTAATCGACCGATCCACACGTCGGTTCGGTTTATACAATTTCTACGCGTATCTTCACAGATTTTTCTCGTTATGGAAAGAACCAACGTGTTTATTGTGAATCTGGAAAAACTTGACGACGAGAGGAGGCAAAATTGGGAATGAAAGTCACGAGAATCCGTTGACAACACTGTTACGACCTTGTCCGTGATTTCTTCTTATTTTTTCTTTTTTGTTATTTGTTGCTACTAGAAGACTCCTAGTTTCATTTCGAACTATATAAATGATTTCGAAGGTCGCTCGGAGCTCCGGAAGTGGGGAAAGTTTTTTTCTTGATCGATCAGAATGATATTGATTTTTTTCACATTGAAAAAACGAGATGTGAATCATGCGATAATTTTTTTGTCTTCCAACAGAGGCTTTGCAGGAAATTGAAAAAATATATATTTCTTATTGAACACGAAGATAGAGTTGAAAAGGCGATTAAAAACGGCGCTCACTGGTTTTTTTCCGGGTGACATTGAAGCTCTTCGGGTTCTATTAAAATTTAATATATTCGATGAAATGCGAACGCGTTGTGAAAACTGGCGAGAGTATATCGAGAGAAATATTGAATAAACCTAGTCTATCACAAAGTGCCAAGTAATGGTGGATTCGAACAATGAGACTTTCTCACGAATCTAAATAAAAATTGAATAATTCATTGGGTTTCGATTTAAGGCAGACTTTAATTCAATGTCGAGAAAAATCCAAATAAATAAACAGCCATCACGTTTTCTAACATGAAAACTAAAGTATTTACTTTCCCCCGCCAAAAATACTTTCGTATTGTGAGAGACAGTTGGAGAAAAGAAGTTGGCGATCGTTTCAAATGAAAATATAGGGTCGTCTCGTTAAATCACCGGCAAAAAAAAAATCCCACATTCCCTCGGCTTTCCTTTGGCATTATTATCGATTGCTTTTCGAAAAAAGATTTATTTATTTTTCAACATTACCGAATATTCCGTACTTTTTCGTCTTTTGAAAAATCGTATTCAATGAATAATGAGATCGGATGTTTGGCTCGAAATTCAGTTTTTTTATTACTCCAAATTTTTCACCCTGATTTGCGTCCACGACTTTGCGAGCTATTGGCCCGCGTGGGCGCTCGCCCGTGTGAAAAATCTTCAGGACAAACCGAAACTACGGATGGTTAAGCCAAAATATCAAGAAAAAATAAAAATGAAATCCGACAAAAAAAACGTCAAATAATAACAAGCTATCGGTTGTATCGATTTTTTGCATTTCAATTGAGAATTTAGCTCGAACATTGGATTAAACGATTATAACTCGAACTTATAACGCGCCACCCATATTTCACGTTATAGGAAAAATAAAAAAAATAGGCACTGGCACATGTATTCAATTCAAAGCAACGGAACCATAATCAATTGCAAATTGCCCATGACGTGCGAACGAGATAACGTAATAGGATGAGAGAATGTGTGTTCGTTTTTTTTTTCAATGAATTTTTATTGACCAGTACGTTATCGATTGTAAGTAATGAAAATGCGGCAGTTACCGTCGCATAATCAAACAAATTCGGGCCTTTATATGTATATTTGTATATAAAAAATATATATATGTCAAACGATCCAGCAATCGATCTGTACGCGTCATCGCAACTGTCACAGTACGACATTCTCTCGTTTATTATTCATATCTCGTTAAAAATGCTAATAATCCATCCACAGTTTTAATATCGTTCGATTAAACTGAATAAATTTATTAAATCGATCCAATTATGAAGATGAAAATTAATTATTTATCAGGATCTTTTTTAAACGGTGCATTATCGAGAAATGTGAATGGGAAACGTTTGCAATTTTGATTTATTCTTTCATTCCGTTTTTCCTACAATTCATGAAAATTAAAGAACCGCGATTATTTTATTTTCTTTTTCTTTCATTTTCATTTTAATGTTTAACGAAAAATTAGCTTCGCGGTTTACCGAATAAATGTTTTTATCAATTAAAATAAATATTCGTATATTTTTTTATCGCGATTGGGACCGGATTGGTTTTCGAGCCAGACAAAATGATAATTACGTAACGCGACGCGGTTACTTATAGATTCCAATTAATTGACATAAACAAATGTAAATGTAAATATTTTTTAATACTTCTGTCAAAAACGTAACATCTTGCGGTGCAAATTCGTGCTTGCACGAAATATATTCAGGCTGGCCAGCAAATTGATGGGAACACTCAGTCAAACGTACATCGCTCCGATATCTGCATGTACTTTTTTCTATTTTTAACGTTTGAAAAGCTCAACACGTACAAAAAGCGAGGGAATGAAATATTTCAACCTATATACATATCTGTCTAGGGGTATGGATATTTATATGGATTCATACGCGTAGATGTGTACAAGTCTATATATAGAAGAAGACTGGATGATTGGCCACATCCCGTGGGTCTTTTTTTTTCTCTTTCTCATCATGATCACTGTGTCAATCATCATTTCGCAAGTTCATCGTTTCCGCAGCCTTCTATTCGATTTTTCACATACTCCGGTATCGAGAGCATGGAAAAGCTCTGAAAAATATTTCCACAAATGATTTTCAAGTGAATATTTACACAATTTTTCACAAAGGATTCTTACTTTTTATTTTATGGTCACAAATCTTGAACGGCACGAACTTGAAATTTCGTATTCTCTCACGCGAGAGTTATTATTTGATATACAATGAAAAATATATTAATGCATGATAATCGAGAATAGATAAAGTAATAAGAACGACAAAGATTCTTTGCCGCAATGAGAAATCGATTAGGCGTGTTTTTTATGTGATTAAAGACTTTAATTGTGGTAGCGAACGTGCTTGGAGCAACGATTTATTTTCGCTCGAATGACAAAGTGCAGAAAATTTCTTATCGTTCCTTGTTCTTGACTGTCGAAAAATTTGCAGTCATATTTCTAGGAACAGAGAAATCGATGTGCTGATTTTTTTTCAAATCGTTTTGCTACAAGTAATTTGCAGAAAATAGTGCAAAAAATAAGTATAGTAACGCGTGATGATTTATTGAATTATTTATTGACTCATGTCTGTTGAAAATCGAGTAAAATATTTATTTTTGTTGAGCTATACGAAGGCGTCTGTTTAGCAGTTGTGAAAAAACGTGGGTTTAAAAGGAGAGGAAAAGAAGTTGACAATTGTCGACATTGTTTATAGTTATATAGCCCACGCGTCCGGTTTTTTCCCTGGACGTAGATACGAAAGTAGGAATCGTCGCGAGGAGTGTCTCGGATTATTTTACGCTGAAACAGCAGTCGACGAACCGAGTGGATTTCACATTTTTTTATTTCAGTTTTCCCTCTTCATATTTTATCATCCATCATTTATAATGCCGACGATTATTTATCGACCAAAGTCATTTGCCAATACTAACATTTGAATTATTCGATTTTACAATCATTATTGAGTCATTTATTTATTAGTGACCATTTGAAAAATTGATATAACACCAAATCCTGATATTTAAACACTTAAACGTTCAACAATACGATTAATCAATGTGAATGACAAAATTTTATCAATAAATAAAATAATCGTATATAAAAAGTCACACCGATAGTAAAATTGATAGTGCTCATCGTCGTAAATCCTGACAACTTCGTATTCAAAGTTTCATTGAAAAAAAAAGAAAAAAAAAACCGACCAGGTGATCGAATTAGCACATTAACATCTCGTATTCGTTAGGTCAACAACGGGCTCCTCTCTGTCTCTCTCTCTCTCTCTCTCTCTCTCTCTCTCCTTCTATGGACTTGAGAGTAAAACTGTGAACGATGCGAAATCCGCATGTAACGTTTCACAGTCCGTTAAAAAGTGAGGCTCTCGAAATTTTTTTGTCAACTCTCTGACTAATGGAACATTAAGAGGAAGTTCGTCATTTCGTCCTCCTTTCTACATATGTATATTCATTTACGTGGGTGTTATTTTCTTCTTTAACTTTTTGACATGTACACACAAATATATATCTATATTTGTACCCGTCATCATTTATTTTAAAGGACATGCTATTTTTCGGAAAAAATGTTTGCACTTTTAAAAACGTCCTTTTCGATATGTGTGACCTTGAATTATTATTCAGTATTATTTATAGCGCGTAGTGTTCATTCGTTGCTACCAAAATGACGAGCATTTTATTATAAAATTGATAATCCCATTCGTTTGTGATTTTTTAAGGACGATTGATATTGAAAATTTATTATTATTATGGTTTGAATTTTATTTTTAGAATCTTTAATGGCTTTCGATTTTTTTTTCTACCGTAAAAACGCGATTTATGAATGATATTGAGTTGTAAAAAGGCACTATTGAACGAAACGATCTCACTCTAAATACGAGAATGTCCTCGAAAACATCCTACGTACGGATTTATTCGTGTATGACGAGGATTTTCGAGGCAAAAATGACGTTTCTCGTTTTGTGACAATAATGAAAGAAAACGGATCTGGTTGAGCCCGTATTCGAGAACAAGGAGGCAGAGAGAGAGGGAGAGAGAGAGAAACAAAAACGGGGGCGGCTAAAACGTCCCACGGGACGATTTCCGGTTGCGTGAAAAAGAATAAATAGCCTATGTTTAATACAGTCTCTATGTCTCTCCGAGTCAATCTCCACAGGTGCACGCTCGTATATTAACTAAAGTCATCTCATTGAATATCTCGTTCATGGACGACATCTTAATTACAAAATACGTTCAGTTAATATAATAATATATTTTTTTAAACACGATAAGAAATAACTTGTTTTAAAAATAGTTAAATAAACTATTAGAAAATAATAATGGGTCCATTGAAATAGAAAATACAAAACAGAATATTACATTTTTTTCTTTTAAACCAGTCGAATATTGCAGAATTATTTTAATTCGTAAATAAAATCGTAAAAAAACATGACGTCAAGTAAAAATTGGAAGTATTTTTAGCCGAGAATCATTATAAAAATAATTGGGAAGATCGGTTTAAACTTTCTTCTCCTTCGTTTTTTTGCTCCTCCGAAGTATTTTGATAGAAATGGGGTTTCTTTTTAGGACTGTCGTAACATTTATGAATGGATGGAGGGACGACGGAGAGTACGGGAGATGGAAGAAGGAGGATCATCGAGGATCTGGGAAGTTTGGAAGGATGGTGGAACGCGTCGGGAATCGCGTTATGGAGTTTCGTACTTTTCGGAGCGTTTCTGCTGAATGCTACGCTCCTTTTGGCCTTTTTGAAGAGGCCAGGACTCCGGAGCATCTCGAACAGGTTTGTAATTATTTTTTACCGCCTCCGTTTTATTCTTTCGACCCTCTCTTTCCAATTTATTTTGTTCATTCGTAATTTTTTTTCTTCTTACGTTATTTTTTCATTGGTCCATTGTTTATGCATTTTATGAAATTGCAGAGAAAATATTATTGGCCCTTGACCCTCTTAATCGGTCTAGGCACGGAACTCTGAAGTTTCTTTGTTTCCTTGAACCAGATATCACGTACGATCGAGCTGCCCCCTGGCACATATCTCTATTTTTCTGTGTTATTAAAACACGCGGGAGAGCATCGATGGGACTTTAACAGTTTTAAAAATATACGCTATTCGAGTACATGTTATTTCTGCGCTTTTTTTTTATTTGTCTTTCTCTCTCTCTCTCTCTCTCTCTCTCTCTCTCTCTCTATTTCTGTT
>JABSMR010017050.1:0-10302 GCA_018902295.1 Dusona sp. PSUC_FEM 10030013
AGAGAGAGAGAGAGAGAGAGAGAGAGAAAAGAGATTTCTTTCGAGAGTGCTTTTTGACGTGGCTCGTTGGTTGACTGGTTTGTAGGTTGTGTATGTGCGTTCCCTGTGTTTATACGTACACATCTACAAAAGAGTGAGCCCTGAAGGGCCTAAAACTTGGACTCTCTTCGACTTCGTCGTGTCACCCGATACCAATAACGATCATAAAAGGGTTGGGTTTAGCCGCCGGGGCAGAGATAAAATTATACCGAGTCGCCTTCCGGTCATCCTGATGTATTACAACCCATAATAATGATGGAAGCGAGAAAGCTTTAGTGTCTTTGACCTCCGTTCTATGGTCGTTCTTCGAATAAATAATTGATTGATGGATTGAATGATAATATTTAATGTGTAATAAAATTCATGACTCCCGTTTGGGACGGTCCGTTGTAACCACAAAAACAATAACCATCCAATAAAACTCTTACTCGACATCGAAAGTATAAGTTTACCCACGTGAGTTTATTATCCTTGGAACTTCTGGAACTTTTTTTTCCAAAAGACCTGCTGCTTTTGAATAACGGCCATGGGTGGTGCTAGGTGCTTTCTTCATTCTTTAATGTCTTCAACGGTTATTGCTCCTACCACCAGAGGGTCTAAAATGTGCAAGGTGTTTGGAGCACGTTCCCTTGGAGCGGGCCATTCGAGACGAAAGCGAAGAAAGTAAAAGAGCAATGAGGGGCGAAAGATACGCCCTCCCACGTTCATACTACCATTTCATTCTACACATATCATCTCTCCAGCCTCACTCTTCACAGGTTACATTTCCATCTTCGTTTCTCTTTCTTGCTCTCTCTAATTTTTCGTTCTCTACCTCATTGCACCCTTCATCATTCTCTGTCTCAATCTCTCATACGTACTCGCTCCAGCCATCTCTTGTACTTCTCTCCCAGGCTTCGCTATTCTTTCACGTATATTTCTATATATCAAAAATAAATATACAAATGTATGTAAGTTTCTATTACTATATGTGATATCCGCTTCAAGACCACCCGAACGCTTTACGAGCTTAGAAATATGCTCCGCGGCGAAAGGCTCGCGATTAATGATAGTTGCAATTTTGTGTCGCAGTGTAATGCAGTCTGTATCTTATTTATCTGTCCGACAGACATATTAATATCGTAGAGATACGTGCGCACGATTATATGGAGTAATATCCCCCGCCCTTCGTTCCGCCCTTCTTTCTTTTTCTGTCGGCGATATGAGTCGCTTTTTTCCTCCAGGGTTTCTCGTGTTTCTCCCGAGGCGAACGTCAACTTATAGCTAGCAAAAGCTCGAGGATAGTTGCTTGGAACGTCTGATTTATAGTTGTACGTATATAGTCTATGGAACTCTTGCTCTCAAAAACCTCCGACGCGCGAAGAGAAGGAGGGGTCACAATGAAATCTCTTCCGAGGCCAAAGGGCTGCTTTTGATCGTTCACCCCGTCGCTGACATCGCCACCCAGTAAACTCCTCGCTTTCCTTCGGAACTCGCGAAGGATATTTTACAGAGTGCTCCTCGTCGCACAAACTCGTATTCCTGACCATTCTCAAGTTTTTACCACCAAACCTGGTTGCACCATGAAAACCACCCTCCAGCCTTCGTCTACCAGACCCGTCGTTCCAAATCCTTTGTTCGCTTAAAGTGCCATTTTCTTTTTGTAGGTCATATCCGCTCGTGCAGTAGCATTTCTATTTTCGTAACACCCTATTCAGACTTCACAGTAAGCTGAGAAGGGTTGAATATTTTTAATAACACCCTGACCATTCCCAATGCAAAATCTAAAACTCAGATTTTATTTGAACGATGCAAAGATTTCGTGAAGGCTTTTATGAATCACTTGATATAAATGAAATTTTTTAAGCGTCGTTTACTTTTTTATTTACTTTCGTCAGAGTTTCATCTTTGATGAAATGAAGGTGAGGGTTTGTCTTCATGAGATGAATTTAGTATGAAGTATATTCTTTTCACTACAGACCATATTTTTCTCGTAGACAATCAGTTAGTCATTTTGATGACTCAAAAACGTAGCACTGCTCTAGGAAAAAGTTGGCGCACCTTATTTTTTTCTGCAAGAGTTGCTTCCGACATCTAATCCATTGACGAAAATTGGTTTCAAATTTTGCCAAATGGAACATTGCTTTTCTACGTACAGTTTAGAATTTACAATTGAATGTTCTAATATTAATGTAAAATAGAATCCAAAGATCGTTGAATCGTCGAATTATCATTAAAATTCAAACACAATTACTTTCCGATTGAGAAAATCAGTTCAGGTCAATTTGACCGAGTATTTTCACATTATGCTCCATTAGCGACGAGTAAAAAAAGTTGCACTAAAGCGGTGCTTCCTCACAATCGAGTTCGTTTCTCCCGCGCAAGAGTTTCGCGATTTTCGAAAAAAAAGCATTGCCGGTGAACCCTGGAACGCTCTTAGGCATGGCGACCCCTCATAAATTTCCTTACTCTCTCGAAAACTCAAGTTCTCCCTGCAGCTATATATACTATTCTATCTTCTTCCGTGTTACTTTTTTTTCATCTCTTTTTTGTGTACCCTCATAGACGGGAGTCTCTCGGGTAAAAGAAGAACTCCCGCTCGGTCTGTCGAGACATCGGTGAAAGTTGCGGAAACAATGCAGAGAACGCGAAATACGAAAGAAAAAAAAGCGAAGGGTGCTCGATGTATAGTAAGAGAAAAAAAAACGGACCGTAACTAACAAGGGATGGACGAAAGGAGAAAGTGGAGAAAGCTCCATCGAATTCGTGTTAAACTTTAAAGAATGTTTCAGAAATGGAAATCATTTGGAGGAAAAAAAATGTTATCTGGAAACACGGTCCAACTGAAAAGGAAAAAAAAAGTCGAAAAATGATCGTTTTCAAAATGACGTACTACCCGTAAAAAAGGTCGTAGAGATTTTTCAAAAAAGCCAAATTGAAGCCCAAAGTCTTCCCTTTATAATGCCGCTTATTGCGTTCGATTATCTAGATTACTGGCGTAGTAGCGAAAAAAAAAAGAGCGCGACAACTTTGTCGGACTTTTGTCCGGATACTTTTTACGGGTAGTGTATGTGCGTAATTTTGCGACTTGTATATAATTTGCTACCAATCAAAACAGCTTTACCAGGACGACTGAAAAAGTGGATCCTTGTGGATTATGTTTCGTTGTCCAGTACTTAAATCTGATATACCCTTCAACTACGAATTGAGCATCCGAGCATTGCTGCGAAGTCAATCCAAGGCATAATAAGTGGAAGAATCATTCATTCGTTACGATCCAATTTAATTAGGCGCAATGGAGTGGTCTCGTGACATACGATTGCCATTTACGAATAATCTCTTACTCTTTGTTCGCCTGTGGCGATTCCTGCGTACTCGGTAGATAATTGAGAGCATGAGATCGCCTTCTTTGGTCATCATCTCAATATATTGAGTAGTACATACTTGCTCAACTCACACAAGGTCAACTTGTAGCCTAGTCATCTGTAATTTATGGCTCACTGAGTAAAAAAAAATCATTTGAAAGCGTACTGTTTGCGAACCCACCCAATCGTTCGCTACCCAATACATCTCTCAGAAACCGAAAAACCATTTTACATCGGATTAGCGTTTCGTAATATTGAAATTCTTAGAAAAGTTGAAGCATTTTTTTTAATTTTCCGGCTGTAAAAAAAAGTACTTAAAGTTTGTTGATCCCATGTGTCAACCCCGCTTTAAAAAATAATTTTGAAAAGGAAACTACTCTTGATATTGACTAGATATACTTTTTATATTAGTCTGAAGTCATCTTCATTCACGATCAAAAAACAGTCCGAAGACCCTTATCGTAATTCACTTAGAACCCCCGTTAGAGCTTTCTCACGTTGATGGCATTTTTTTGTGACGGTTAGCGTTAATCTACCTTTTCTGGACCACAGAGAGCTTTTTTCAGTGGTTCGCCAAAGAATTCACTTCTCGATTCCGAATGGGGCAAGAGCGTGAATTCTACGCCACAGGGAAAAGAAAGCTTCTTTCGATCTAGCGGAGACTAATCCAATAATGGCGTCGATTCTACGGCCATTTCGAACATCGGATGCCGCGTCAGTTTATTGGCCGATACATCACCCCATCACCCACGAGGGTTCCCTGGCGCACTTCGGTCACCAATACAAATACCGAGCCGGACAGCGGACGTGTGTTTAAACCTCCCTCATATACCAGCAAAGTTCAGTGTGTCGAGCAATTCTACTACATATACCACAATATATTGGACATCCCAATGGGCCTGCTGCTGCTACTGCAACAACCGATCCACCACCTCGAGAGATAACCCTCTGCAGAATCCCCTGAATCGTATACCGTGCGCACTTTAATTACTACATGGAGTTGTTTCGCCCATAGAAAGACGTTCTCGCACCAAAAGGCCGCAAGATATTGGATCCCTATCCATATATATTTATATACCGATGGGTTGAGAAAATAGGGTGGGCGGTTTTGTATCCTGGGAATGCATGTCGAGCGCGTGATGGCGTCCCCGAAATAAAATTTATGGAGTCCACTTTGTACCACCTCGACGTTATCCTCGTGATCCACCGGACTTTTACTAACCTCGGGGGAAAAACGCTCCGGACATTTTTACGTTACTCCCGGGTGAGACTCCGCACGTGTTTACGGTTTTATGAAAACCTGCGCAATCCCAAACATGCCTCGCCCCCGTGCACATGCCGGTCCCCTCAAATCGCGAATCTACAATAATTCAGTGGCAGATCAAGTATCCCCAAGGGTTTTGAGGGCCATTAGTCTTACTTAGAATAGTAAAAAATGTACAAGCAGTTGCTGTATTTCTTTTATTTTTTTGCTGGGGCTCTTCCGATTTATCCCAATGGATGTAGACGCTAAAATCCTGCTTCCAGTGATGGCCAATCGAAACGAGTGCTTCGATACGAATTTCTTGCTGACTTTTACACCCTCACTTTTTTCACCCCCCGCCCCCGCCCCTCTTCCAGCAACGGTAATAGGTGAACCCGATCGAATTGGCTCAATAATGGTTTCTATACGCCTCCACACTTCGCATATGCAAATCAATCCTTCGTGCTATGTGATTCCCCATGAAATATACATGGACACTCGATCGTATGGGTATATAGCTCTGCTGTGTATAAATACAAGTAGCATCTCCCGCACAGATTTATTCACATTGTGCAATTTGTTTAAGTGTATCCCGATTCCATTTGGGTTAAGTCGGATCGACTTGGGGTTGAGACAGGGTTCTCCTTAGCGCGGGAATACTATGCCCCACGTCTAAAATGTATACCGACTCTGGAGCTTCTTCCTCGTTTGCAAATGTACGCGGAAGACTGCTCTCTGGAACAAAAGATACAAACCAGTAAAATCTATACGCAAAGCACTGTGAGAAAATCTTTTTGCGCCCTGGTAAAGGATAGAAAGAAAGCAGAGCTCGCCTTTTCTTTGTATGCTTCGTTGGTTACGCGGGGGCACTCTTGGTTCTTTATCTTTCTCTCACTCCCTGTTTCGCAGTTTCAAATTTAAATATAAGTAAAAGGTCTTTCCGCAGTGGTATGGAGTACAATCCAAGCGAAACGGAGACTTCGTCGCGCCTTCTGCCAGTGAGGGAAAAAAAGGGGTCCGATGGAGGCTGCAAAAGTACAAGAGAAGAGTAAGAGGCTCGATTTGCCTTGCATGAAGCTTAGGAGTCCGTGAATACGCTCCGCGATCTACGGGCACGCTCTATTTTTCCTACCGCTAGCTACCAAAAAAAGCAACGCTACTGTATCTATGCACCAATGTAGATGTGGACGTTTGTATATCGGGCATTACGTGCCCTTCGTGCCAACTCGAAAAACGTCTAACCTTTTTGTACGTTGTAAGTTTGTTGGTGAATATTTTATTTACTCTGTGCATTGGCTTAAAATCTTTGTATTCCAACGAAGAATAACCTTCTGCCAAAAATGATTCTTGATGCGAATAAATGTTTTTTTTGACATTTCACTTTATTAATTGGGATTACATCAATGGTTGACTACTGAGAGAGTTGGCTTGAATTACGCTGCGGATAAGTCTAATTTGAATTTCATCGACTTTTTTCCCTGTTTGCCACATAGTTTTTAACTGTTTGTTTTTTATTCTGTCCGCTGTTCGTCCATGACACTTTTTGCTCGTTCCCTCTTGCACGAGTTGTGTATTATCTTTCCAAGTCATACACTAATAAATATATACATATGGATGTGTATCGCAGCTTCTCTTGCGCATATCAAGATTTCGAGCGACCTGCCGGGTGTCTCATGCAAATGTAATCAGATTGTTTGCGATTTGCCTTGCAGTCTTTTTCGCTCCTAGCTCTCCTTTCTCTCTGTATTTCTTTCTTTCATGCTCCACGTTCGCAACGGATTTTTCACTTTTTTTTCTATCAACCAGGCAACCGAGAGTACGTGCCACTGCACGTACCGGCGACCCAGCGATAACGCGTTCCTCGATTAATCTCGAAGGCCCCCGCGAACCGCCGATTTTTAATTACCGTCCCGAGGGCAAGTACTTTTAATTACAGACTCGGATAATACGAATACGCGTGCTTTGCAATATATACGTATATGTGCGAATACCAAAGGAAACCTAAATTATAGTTATACACGTATATACGTAATACGTACTTATAGGATATTTTATTTCGTGAATCGAGAAGGAGAGGGGATCTTGCGAATGCCTTATCGGCTATCGCAGATCTTTGCGGTACGCAACACTGATTCGGTATAAATAAACTAGCGCGCGCGGCCTCTTTTATGGAGGGTGGAGATACTGAAAAGAATGCGAAGAAGGGGACACAAAAAGAGAAGAAAGAAAAAAATAAATTAGTAAGTGCAGAATGAGAAAAGAAGGGAACGGGAAGGAAAAAAATGAGGGCGAGACAGGAGTGACTTTGTGTACACGTGAAAACCTACTCACGACTTTTTTCTCTTTCATTCCTTATACGAAGTACATTTTGAGTATACGTGTATACATATATATACATGAGAAAAAGAGACATAAAAACAGCGGATCTGAGAGTTCCGTGTGGCTCTCTGTGGGCTTGCTCGTAATTGGACTGACCCCGTTTGACCGCGATAATGACGACCCCTCGACTTAACTTCTCGACCCTTCGGACCAGCAAACTCCGTTCAAATACACACACATACTCATCACAAGAGAACTCGAGCAGAGCTGACTCTCTACATAATGGCAGACCATGAAGAGATCCACCGGGATACTTCCGTGACTCTGTTCAATCGTGATTTCACCCTCTACAAAAATCAACCGAACGTATAATTCACCAGGGAATGAAAACAAAACAATCTGTCTCGCACTGATTTTCAAGAAATAACAACATTTCATCCATTATTTTGCATCATGAAAATCCGTTATGGAATCCGTAATACACTCGTCACGAAATCATGCGTCGTCAGGTGCTGTATCACTTTTTTTTATTTATCGCCGCCGAAAGTCAGAGAGAAATCGATGAGATCATCATGGCACTGAGTAAAATTTATGCTCATTGACTCCAGTGCAAACGTTGAACGTGATAATTTGGTTTCTGATCGATTTGAAGAAAGGATCGGTGCATTGTGTAGTGGCTGCAAGTTGTGGAGCGCACGTGAAACCCCCAATGAACCCTTTCACCCGTATATACATACCCTCCCCTTGTAGTAATCACTCCCCTAACGCACATTTATTATCGACAATTTAACTACTACTTCAACGTATATAGGCCGTCTACGAGCACTTCATCCCCATCCTAGGATCCCCGAATGCTATAATATATAGATATATATGTCACACACATATACTCAGAGGTATTACAGTATTATAGAGGTGAGGTATATAGTTACTCTAACGCCCGTAAATATCGGCTACCGCTAGTCCCGCCGCGGAGAACGATCTTTGTCGCGATAGGGATGCACTAGATCGTTGCTGTATGCTGCCCGCTACCGGTGCTCTATCGGCTTGTGCAGAGATCGGAAGCAAAGCCGAGAGACAGAAAGAGACGGAGAGAGCGTAGACCACAGTGATGGCTATTACACGTAGCGAATGGTCCGTGCAATGCATTGGACAAAAATGGTGAGAAAGAAGTAAAATGACGCTAATAATCAACAATTTGAATGTGAAAAATAGATCCACGTTATCGAAGTGAGATTTTCTTGATTGAAACCAAATGATGTTTGAAAACAAGAATACAAATGGTTTTGAAGAAATTTATCCATTTAATTCATTTCAGTTACTAGAAATGGATAATGAAATAAATGGCATCACTTTTGATGTTTTATGCATTTAAAGATTAAGCATTCAAGTGGGATGGATAAATGCAGGAAAAGATCTCGAGAGGCACAATATCGTGAAAATCAAACTTGTAAGTGAGTGAGCAAAAGCGATAGAATGTTGCAGTAGGGAAAATTACGACGATGCCAGTGAATAGAAGGGGTGCTAAAGAGAGGAATGGTGAATGGTGGTGGAATACTGCAGTAGAAATGTGTGAGAGAGGAAATGCCTACGGTGGGCTTTCACAGTTCGATGCAGCCTGCTAGAGTACGGGCGAGTTGAGCCAGCACAGTATATGGCGCATCTCCACCGTGCCATCGCACACCCCCAAACTCCCAGATTTTACGCTCACGAATAGCGTTTTAGATGTATACAGATTGCCAGTTATATGGTCTATAGGAATTGTTAGCCATCTCACTCGCACTTGCAACCATCTCTATTTCATCCTTTTCTGGTCGTTGGTGCATGGTTGGTGCTATGACGGCAGTAACTCGGGAATCCCAGGGCTTAAGCTCCGCGAGTGCTGGGCTGTATACACTGAAAGACAGAGAGAGGGAGCACCAGCTAGCAAACTCACTGTGAGTTTATGTATTGGTCTACTGTGTATGTATGTGCGATGGTTCTCCGCGCCGAGGATCAGTGGGAAACTTCCCGCCGCGGCTTAAAGGCTTGGCGGTTGCTCTCTCCCGCTAGCTTCGTGTGCTTTCGCTCCCGCGTGGGCTCTGCTCCTCCAACGCCAACTTTTCGCCATGTTAATGGGCACAATATGATCACCCTACAGCTTTTACTCTCCGTTGCCTAACTTCGTCCCATTTACACCTAACGCACTCGAAAGGCTTTGACTGCAGACATCAAGAATTTCAGCCTTTCTTTTTTACTATGTGAAGATAAGATGTCGTTTTCGTGCAATCAGATTCTGGAACAGTTGATTCTTGATGCTGCTCATCTATATAGGAACAACTGTGGTAACTTGGCTAAATGAAGAAGGTTATCGTTTTCGCCGCTACGACTCAACTGTTTCTAGAGCTCAGACTTGAGGCTATGTTAGGAGGCACCCCATTTCCTGTCAAGTTAAGCCGGAAGCACATATGGACTCGATAGATCTTGGTTGAGCTGAACACGTTGTGTCCAGCACTAATTACGACTTTAACGAGGATGAAATTGATTTATATAAATACTAAAAACCACATTCACGCGGTCTGTCGATATAATGGGTGTAGTTTATTTGCTCCGAGTCCATAAATACAGTTTGTACTTTCGCGAAACAGATATAAGAGACGAAGATGTAAAGAGAGATGCGTTTGTCACGCGAGACACGCACGCCCAGGACGCTGGGACTCGCGAACCAAGCTAAGAAAAGATGGCTGATTTACGATCTTTTTTCTGCCGTCATCGTTCATCGTGTCTTTTCATCCTCATCCTGATGTTCGTTGCCTCATTCGCTTCTCGTATACTCGTCTCTCCTTCAATCGATAGGGGAACCGTTCAAACATTGCACCCTTGCTAGCTCACATCCACAGCTCTGCCTAGGCCAAGAAAATCTCTAGTAGTAAAAATACAACACGTAGCTCAAGGGGGAAAAAATCTCGGCAGAAAGATTGCCTTGCCCACGCGAGCTCTGCACAGCATCCTCGTACGTTTTCAACTCTTGCGATATAATCGCACGCGTATACCAATTAACTTGGACACTTCTACAAGTTTCCCTTCTTCTCTACTTCCTCCTCCGCCTTCTCTTCTTGCTTCAATAGTTATCGAGTTTTACCCGAACGCAAGAGGCTTCGATATTTATTGGCTACCGAGAATGCTCTACTTCTGTCCGCACGAGAGACCAGAAAGTACAGAAGTAACGGAGTATGAGCAAAGTAAAAGAACGAGAGAGAAAGAGAGAGAGAGTGGAAGAAAAAAAATTGTCTGCGCTTTAGTTCGTGAGAGTCTAAACTCGTGGAGCTAGCGCGTGCAAGAAAGTCACCGCTTTCCTATACATGCAGATATGTATAA
>JABSMR010017061.1:0-10301 GCA_018902295.1 Dusona sp. PSUC_FEM 10030013
TTCCCATCATTATTGCCTAAAACATTTGATAATGTAAGAGAAAATACGCGATTCCTCCATAGTTTGCATTTTTACCGGTAGGAGCGCAAGGACCGCTTGCTCTAGCTATAGGCGCTCGGCGGACGATCAGCTGTTCGTCATTCGGGTGGATAGGCGTTTCGTCACAATATGTACATTGAACGAAGAACTGCTAAGTACAAACAAATATAATATACATCAAATTTTAATTCAGCAAAATACGCCTTTTCGCTTTTTGCACAGTGTTATACACGTTTCCACAAGTGTAAATGGACGCTTTCAACATATGACACAGCGTATAAGTCATTATCACCGTTATCACTGTTTGAGCTCGATTGACCGTAACAATTTTGTAATTAGTTTAATGAAGCAGCTCTCATCGCCGAACGATAATTAATTCGAAATCGTTCAACCTCTGATAAACTCCATCGCATAAGAATAACAGTGCGGAATAACCGAAGTACTTAATTGAAGTGATTAACATACGGTTTGACAATTAATAACACAGATGAAGGCACTTCATATTTAATTCAAATTAATAGCTTAATTATCTCTGCTATATCATTCACTTCACAACGAATAGTAAGTGTCACGGATGTCTCCAATGTGTCATATTAAAATGATGATACTGTGACAGGAAGCCGAGTTTAGAACGTTTGCCGTCGCCTATCGATCGACATTTCGTATGAATATTGTTTTGAATCACGCGGCTATGCAGGCGCGAGTTTGTCGTCAGCGTAGGGTCTAAGATGTCGCTCTAGATCAAGCGAAGATTTGTCAAAATCTTGAAGCGCTTACGCGTCGATCGACGGTCGAAGAGGAATCAATAGAGGAAGGGATAGGCTGCCCTATTGTCTCAGAGTAAGGATTTTCCATCAGACGAGATAATAGACACTCTCTAGCTTGACGCCTTCGATAGCAAGGTTTAACGTTTCCTGTAGCGTTCGTATAAAACTTCTTAATAGTGAAGCAACGGTTTAATAATTTGTCAACTAGTAGAAAAGGTATATTAAATTAATTTGTAACAGAACTCGGGAATGAGAGTTTCCGATCGTCATTTTGTCAACTGAATATTGTACAGTAAAATAGACCGGATCAGTTTGTCAAGTGTACGTAACGTTGTTAAATTTGTCCGGAAATTGATTGTAATTGTCTGAGAGTAATTGTGAAGTTAATTCTGTTAAATTATTTGAGAATATACGAGTGAATGGCAGAGAACGTAAGTATTGGTTGAAGTTCTTTCTTCCTCATAAGTCTGTCCTTTCTCGCATTCTTCTCTATTGCAATTTTCCATCTTTCGGGTCCGCAACTTTCCCAGCCTTCGAGAAAGGGAGTCCCAAAATTATTTTGAGATTAATTAATAATGAATTCAAGCTTTTAATTAATTATCGCTGATCTTCGGTTGAATTAGCTGGCGCCCAACTTATTAATATTTTAGTCCTTGACCCAGACCGCGTCAGTTGAGGGTAAATTTTTTTAAATATTTGTCGAAAGAAATAACGCCCGTCTCAATACAGTATAAATAATAATTTCAAATTTTTAATTAATAGAATGGATAGAACGGCAGTTCGTTTGGAATGTGCACTACATTATAATTTATCCACGATCATGTACAAGTGAATAAAGAATGTGAACGCCATAACTTGTATGAAATCATTGCAAATTACATTTAAGAGAATTGATAGTGATGAGAGTGTAAGGAGTTCAGGACGTACGTTCCAGCGAAAACCTTTTATTTTGCTTTCTGTTTCTTCGACTAGGCCTGTAATTGCTTTCAAGAGACTTCATAATGAACTTAAAATAAATACCAGCAACGTTGGAGGAGCGATGCTTGAGAACAACACAAGCAGTCGTGATATTCCATCCTTTTTTTCAGACCGCTTAGTTTCGCTCCCTCTATCCCTCTCATTTCCTCACCCTTCATCGCTTTTTATGGCACACCGGATGCCAAACCGATCATTGTTTTTCACCCAGCTCAGGATTTATGGCAGCGACGTATTCCATATTCTAATATTCGCGAAGCTTCTCATGATATTGTTGGCCAGAAAGAGACTTCTTGGTTCGAAGGGAAAAGATGGATGAAAAAACGGAGAGGAAGGGGATTGAGGGGGTAGGATGGATCTTAATTTACGATGGCGTCGACAGGGACGTAGAGAGGGAACTTAGTGAAGCCCTTTTCGTCCTGGTGTGCCCTCGCTCCCGTTTACGTTCTCCAGAAATAAGAACTTTCAGTTCTTGGCCGTCGTCTTCGTCGTTTCCACGAAACCTTATAAATTAACATAAATTAAAAGCTTGTAAAGAAAAAGAAGATAGAAGCGTGCACCGGACGTTCTTCGTGTCGAGGATGGCTGGGGCTTGGTTGGTGCATGAACTCTGAGAGAACTAAGGCATGGGAGAAAAGGTGCCAAGAAATATGATTAAAAAAAAGTTCTCGAACCTATACGGAAAATACTTATGATAAAAAATAGCACCATACATTTTTATCTCTTTCGACTTGTAAACTCCTGAACAAATATAATAATTAATAATCTAATCAAATTGAGCAAAAGACTGGATTATTTATATTTTCCTATAATATGACCCGTCAAGCAACGCTTCGTTTCGTATCAAAGCTCGATGACACACTTCGTCCTTCGATTCAACACGAATGAGGAAATAGTGGTTTTTAAAAGTAATTGAGGATCTCGAGACTCGATGCAATATTATATTATTGTCGAACACGTTATAACCCGACTGCACGATTACACAAATCGTAAAAGTTTCGTCAGACCTTTTGTTGAACTGGGTAGAGGTTGCATGAGAGTTTCGTCCGCACGATAAATGTTATAAAGCACACGAAATGCAAGGGTCCCAAAATTGTGGGACGTATAGAACCCGTTGGTCGTATAATAAGAGTAAGGTATAGCCGAGTAACACTCGCGATTTTGTCCGGAGATTCCAGAGAAGCGAATCGTGTTTGCGGTGCTGCGATGTTCGCAATGCTCGGTGCTCTTTGGCAAGGTGAAACCACGAATAATCTTTACGGGTCTCCGTGTAACGAGGGGTTGTCGGTTGTTCGCGTGACCGGGCCACTAAATTCACTCGCTGCACGTACAGAACGTACCATCTTCATATATACATCTTATATATAAATATATATTCATATGAGTGTAGATATATGATGACTATTCTGCGAGGGCATATAGTAGCGCGCTCTGTTACGGCCGTTACTGCCTCCCAGCTATACTATATATAGACGTTTGCACGCATTGGGGTTGCTGAAGGGGGGTTATTATTCTCGAATCTTTTTTAAACCTTCTCACTCTAATATTGGTAAATGCAAACAACGAATTTACGAAGAATTCGTAGGAAGCAAAGAAGTTGAAAGACAAAAAAACTCGAGGGGTGCTAAAGTTATTGAAACTTTCCTCGGCATTCGTGTACGGCTTGGGCTTTTATTTTATTGATACAGTTCGAATGTCACGAATACTCTCATTCAACCAACCGGCGTGGAATCCAAAGGTTATTCGTGGCTTCTGTTTCTTTAGTTTTTCTGCTTTCGAGGAAGAAGGATTAACCCTTAACTCTTAATCCGGGAGCTTTCCTCGAGATTTGCTTCTTTTCAAACGTGAGCTTCGCTGATTAGTTTGATTAAAAGCGGTGCACGTGGACATTATGTTTTTCCTTCAATTTGATTCTTGGAGGGGACTAAATTGGAAAAAAAAATCAATATAGCGCGTCTAATTTATGCACTTTTAAGTGTTGACCGTGTCAGTTTTTATCCACTTGCTAAGAGATAGGATTTTATAGATTGAACCTACATGAAACCTCGAATCCCTTTGTGCAAACATTTTCGTTTCTCGGTCCGACCAATGGTGGATTTTACTACTGTATTGTATTACAGCCAGCAGTATTCCTGTTGCTTTTTTTTATTATTTTTTTTGCGAGAAGCTGGTAAACTTTGGATCTCAGTGATAGTAAATGCAATCATGAAAACTTCTCACACGAGCTAAGTCATACGATATACAGGCAGTAAACTCTGGGTATAGAATTTGTAGTACTCATGGCACGTCAAAGAACCGAGACGAGCGGAACGTTGGAGATTTAATCCGTAACGGCTTTGCAAAGGATACAGGAGTATCGAATACCGAGCACTCTTGGCTAACCTAACTGGCCGTACAAAATGTACATTGTAAAGGTGCAAACATCAAAGGGGACACAAGGATCTTACGAATTGTGTATAAACCGATCACTAAGTCCCTCTTGATATCTCCCTTTTCTTCTCTCTCTCCCTTTCTCCTTTCTATCTGATCGGATTTTTGGCCTTTGCAAAGTGTCTGTCTGTTTAAACGGAACATCACACGAATATCGTGACTGTTACGCTAAAAGGATTTTTCTTACAGATAGAAACGTTTCCCATTATCGTTCAATCGTTATTGTTTACAGTCTCGAAGCAGAAAACTTAAATTTACAAACATCACAAAGCTTTAACGTCGATTCTAAAGTGTGCAAGTATTTTTTGGCCGAATTATGAAATTTTACAACCATTGAGAGGTTAGAATATTAATTATTCAACAATTTACAATTGAACGCCTTTCCTGTCACGATATGACTTTTTACGATGTTTAAAATATTTTTCATTGCTTTTTCTTTGATACTAATAAAAAAATGAAGCGGTCTCTACAAGGTAAGTGCATTTGCAGCGATATTTTTGGAGTTCAAATAAGTAAGAACAATTCAAGCTAATAGTAGACTTTGTTGCGGAAAATCGAATGGCAAAATCCATGGCAACGTTCCGTGCATAAGTACTGTTTGTAAGTGCAATTTATACCAGGGTACACCTGGTAGATGAGAAGGCAGATGGAGAGAGATTAGGGTGATGTTCGACGTAGAATATTCCACACAGTATGGTTATGTGTATTGAAGTATACAATACAATCTTATGGTTTGAAGTAAAGTGCATATTACGTATAGGATATCGTATTCTGTTATTCCAAGTATAGCTCGTAGCATTTTCCTTCTACTGCACTTCTAATGAGGTACATGAAAGTTCTTTAGTTGAGCGGGCAGGGGGAATAGACGAGTGAAAAAACGACGAAAGATGGAGAAAGTCTTTCCGTTTATCGTGCTCTCTCGTTGCACCTCTTCGTGCAGCTGTTACGAGACCGATAATATTTATCCACCGTTATTTCAAGACAGGAAAACGAGCTTGTCCTATATTCCTTTTATATAGTTATAGAGAAAAAAGAAGTACACAGAAAACTCGAGACAAGCGGTCTTTTTATACTTATCTGTATATCTGTTATACGTGAGCTTAGTCGTCTTCCTCGTCTCCAGGAAATTCACTTGAGACGGTTATCGGTACGTGAGGTCTTCGTAGAATCGAATTAGAGATGAAAAAAAAGAAAACGCCCACATACACACACAAACGAACTAGGACGGTTTGTAGAGGGCCTATATACGAGAAAGTACTAGCGCACACTTCCAACCAACAAACTTCACCCTTATTATTTTTCCACTTCGACCTCAACTTCTCTCGCGGAATTTATGTAGTTTTAATGAAAATAAAAGGATGTATAATCGATGTACAACCTAGGGCTATTTTTTTATTAATAAACATGGCATTCTTGCCATTATTTGGAAAACACTGTGTTTTTCCGAAAATACAATGTGGTCATTAATTAATTCATTATCATCGAGTAAATCTCATTGTTACAAAATTAAATAAAAAATTAAAATAGTTGCTAATATTTTCATTATTATTTCTGTCAGAACATTGCAATATTTCGGTTATACCTGTAATATCCGGGATAAGGAGATGGCGTATAACGGAAAATGGCTTTTGCATCAAGATAATATAGCGAGAGGCATGCACATATATATCCACACGAAGCCCAGAGAGCCCATAATTTTTCAGCAACTTGTATGGCACGTATAAAGTGCAAAACTGGTACAGTGCCGAACTAAAACTGGCTCGTACTACTGTGGAGCTCGTTCTCTCGGTTTGGAAAGAATGAGAGAGGGGACGAGCCTGGATCTGTCCGCGGCGAGAAAACGAGTCGTACGTTTTGGAGGTAGATACCGTTTTAATTACAACCGGTTCGTCCATAAGTCAATCTGTACACGTAACGCCCCGGGGACAAAAGTTTCGTGATTCAACCACCTCCCTCCCCTTCTACCCCTTAACACTTTCACCGCTAGATTCTCCATTCCTCTTCGGTCTATATATAGATATCCAACGATCCTCGTTCAGATCCTGGACTGCCGGCGTCAACCTGCGCCCCTCCTCCTTCCTCACCTTTTCCCACCATGTCCTCGATTCCGTATTTCCCGCTAAGCGGTGGTTTTACCAACCGAGAAAAATTTACTTTCATCTCCCCCATTCAGAGAACAGAAAAGGACGGTCAGATTAAAATGAGAAAGAGATAGGGCAACGAGAAAT
Organism: Dusona sp. PSUC_FEM 10030013; assembly: GCA_018902295.1. NCBI lineage: Eukaryota > Metazoa > Arthropoda > Insecta > Hymenoptera > Ichneumonidae > Dusona > Dusona sp. PSUC_FEM 10030013. The sequence continues at coordinate 6,440 of JABSMR010017061.1, forward strand.
CGAGACGTAAACTACTTTTTACTTCACATTCCCAACATTCGAAGATTGTGCAAAGTGAACGTTTAGCACGTAAAGTTCATAATGGTGGGCCTCATATTATGTGGAGATTTGTTGGTAAAAAATTACTTTTAGATGAATATATTTTTCATAGATTTCTTTAAAGGATTAGAATTTTTCGATTGGTACAGTTTATAAAGAACACTTAATATATTTCATCATCATCATCAATACTCATTAATGGAATGTTTCATAATACCCCATCAAAACTTTCAGAAGTTTATAATTCAGACAAATTAAGTTCCCTATGATTACTTTTTACATTAACAAATTTAATTGTTTGTCAGCAATATTCCTATATACCGGAAAGGCGGGAGGGTCAATAGCAGCGGCTATAATGGAGTTATATTAGAGAAAAAGGTCGTACAGTTGACCCTTGCCAAGAAGTGCAGAGAGTTCTGGGTGTGCACGATCCCTTCGCCTGGAGCAATACCCTGTTGAGTTTATGGGGAAACACACGGACAAACTCGTCTTGGTCGCTGTGTAGTAGTTTCGTGGCCTTGTATTATCGCCTTGCTGCATTGTTACGGGGGAGCGATATTTTTGCTTGGCAAGGATATGACCAACGTAGAACGTTTCGCGCTCTCTCCCTCTCTCTTCTCCATTTCTTTCTCTTTTGGTTTTCGTTGGTGCGCTCATATGGGGATCTTGCGAAAAGTGTATAACTAGAAAAGGAGAAAAAAAAGAGGAACGAGAGTAAAAGAGATAGGAAAGAGCTCCGGCGTGTCCCCATTGTCCGGAATGGAAAATGGGAAAGGGGCTGCCCAGGTCAGGGATTCAGGGTTGGGTAGTTGAAACCCTCTGCAGGGAAAAAAAAGAAATTCTCAAATTTATATGTGTTACAGACTACGCCATGTTTATCACACACAATGTACCAGATAGGAAATATGCATATTCACACATACACATTTGGCTATACAAATATGCATACAATTATAAAAATAAACTATACGTATATATAACTAGCTGAACGTTTTTGTTCTTTCGTGGTGAAGGTAAAAGGACGAGTACATCGCCAATACTTGATCATGACAGACCAAAGCGAGGGGATATACCATCCTCCAACCAGGTGCTATATACAGCTTCAACGAAGCTCTCGATTTTGCTGGCGAGTTACAAACGATGACGCCGCGGTATTATTTCATTATTTATGGTTTTGAATTTCGTACCGTGTCGGTGTACGATCGGGAGGAGAGATCTTCCTTTGCCTCGCAAGCGTATAACCCATTCCGCATACATACCATACTTCTCTCTATATAATACTGCACAACCTCCAATACTCTAACGTATTCGATAAACTATACAGTGTATGTACCCGCGCAGGGATGACGAAATTCCAAAGAGGAATGGGTGTACCCATCCAAATACGTGCCGTTTGGGTTACGAAAACGAAGCCCTCGCCATTGCGCCGAGAAAGGCGGGTGAGCGTGTGACGTTTTTCCGATTTCACGGGATTAAGTTACCGGCCCCGCGCTGAATTAAAACGCTAATAACGAGCAACGATATTTATTGGACGACTTTCCGGACGACTCTATATGGTACTTTCTGTTCGAATAACTCTTCATGAATCATAGTTGAAGTTTACTAGTCAAAGATCGTTGTCTAGAGGTTGGTTATGTACTTGGTAGTAGTGGGAGTGGGAGAGGTGGGGCTTGCATTCAATTAGTTTCTCATGCCTCTCAATGTTGAAAACTCGGTTCCTATATTGGTTGATAATGTGCATAAATAGTGAGACTTCCGAATTTTATTCGCTAGAACTTCTATCTTATTGATTCGAACTTACTGATCTTACTGGAACCGGTGAATATTACTTGAAGGTTTTACGAAACGAAGTTTTACCATAATACGCTCCCCACAGGCCTGTATATTCAGTATCGCATTTTTGTTTCAAGCTATACAAGAAAATTGTATGGAACCCCTTTTGGGATTTATACAACAACAACTATTGTGTGGATCTCAGTGCCATTATCAGAAATAGCGGCAGTATCCGTAACGATCGTAGTGGCAAAGGGCACTGAAGAGAAGGACGGAAAATAAAAAGAAAAAAAGTACTCTACTAGTAACAGTATACCGGCGTCGGTAGCGACGCCGCCGCCGCGATCTTCCGACCCCCGTCTACTTCATTGTTTTCCCAAACAGGGTCCTTACGACTTTTATGAGGGAGATTTCTGGCTTAGCCGGCCGGATAACTTCGCAGTCGTATATATAAACCTCGGTCGCTCGTGTTCATCCCATCTCTATATACGTTTGGATGGTTGTAAAGAAAGCCCAGCGCGCTTCACTTCAACCAGCCGCTCTATGATCGTATGTATATAAACATATATGTGAAACATTTTCGCAACCATAATTTTATATATATACATGTATATATGCACGCAATGGCCTTATGCCACAATCATCAACCACTTTCACCCATTCTCAAAACGGCTTTGCGAGACTTTCATCTGAACAAAGGTTTCTCGTTTCACTCTGACCGAAAAATATGTATATAGTTATGTAAATGTACATAGATTCGTACATATATACGTTTATAAAACTACCTTCATGTTATATGAACTTGGATTCGCCCACGATGAGGAAAGTCGTTAAAAGTCCAGAAAAAATAAATCCACGTCGAGAAATATCGAGGTATCTTGTGTTTTTTATTTCCTTTTTCTCTCTTTGCTCTCTCTCTCTCTCTCTCTCACTCACTCTCTCTCGACGTTTCGATATACCAGGAATCTTTTTCTTTTTCTACGTCATAGAGTCGGGACTTTCATGAAACTGCGGAGAATATAAGCTGGCCAGTTTCCGCAACACACAATTTTTTCTCTATAACTGTATAGGTTACTTAGGTTTAATTTATTCATTGGGGAATCCGCGAGGTATTTTAAACGTCGGAGTCGATGACAGTATCGGCTTTTCGAATATTGCACACACTGCATACCATATAGTAACTCGGCACAGGCGATATCCTCTCGAATGTTGCTGCTGTTGCAGCTGCGGGCTTATGTATACGAGGCAAGAACTGCTCCATGCTCTCACTTTGGGATGAGAGGATTTCAGAGAGACAGATATAGTAGCAAATATATATATATTGTGACGAGGTAATTTTGCCCACGTCACATAATGTTCAAAAATTGACACGGCACGAGAGGGGAGCGTTTTTCGTCGTTGACGAATTGCTCTCGAGCAGATCTAGAAGGGCCAAAGGCGAGCGAATTTACCGATTATTAATTCTATTTCGAATTATTATTTTTATTATTGTACGAACGAGCGGCGGTTATCCGTGAGAAATTAACTAACGAGATAGAGAAGGGAAACGTCCTCTATTTTCTTTTTATTAATAGTGGATTATTTAATGTTTTATTATTACTGTCGTGATTATTTATTTTCGTTAAAATTAGACTATTCTTTTTTTTTTAAACTTGACCATTTATTTTCATTATTTTTATTATTAGGCAATCCTGATTCCCGCGAAAAAGAAACTAATGCCGGTTCTCTATTATTACTCCTCCTTAACATTTCCTCACTCTCTTTTTAATTGAGGCGTTTAAACGGGATATTTGGTACAAGGGATATTTTGTACGTTGGGCGCCAAATTTGTAGCCACTTTTTCCCGTCAAAGCGTTCCAAATGACTTTCGCCATCGATACTTTCTTGGCGCCAGCCTAAGATTTCTTTAGACAAATTTTATTCAAAACCATAATAACGAACCAAGAGTTTTTCCCGGTCGTAGCTGTATTTTATAACCAACTTGGTAGAGGGGCGAGGTCACACAATTAGACAAAATAATCACACTCACATCTCACAGAAATCTGGAATT
>JABSMR010017072.1:0-10300 GCA_018902295.1 Dusona sp. PSUC_FEM 10030013
CAGTATTATTTTAGTTCTTATAGTTTTTGTTTTGAACCATATATTTGGTTAAGTAGTTTCATGGCCTATTTTTTTTTCTATTTTGTTCGTTCTGCATTTGTTCTGAGCACCCGGTTCTAAAATGCCTGAGGTTTAATGTAGCAACAAGTTGCTCGAGTGGAATTTGCATGAATGTCTTGATGGCTCTTGGCTGAAAGGCGGTCGGGTGTCTCTTTCTTCGTCGTCTCATGATTACCACTAATCGTTATTGGCACCGAGACTAACCTGATTCTTCGCGGAAAATGGTCGTGATGATGGCCGTCGAAGTGCCACTGAGATGTGATCAACAAGTATGTTAAAGCTTCGCACAAGCTAAATATCGAACGACGTGCCAAACACTCGTTGCAAGACTTGATATTAAATCACACAAGATTTTATTACAGAAAACTTGACGAATAAATATTTTGAGTGAGCTCTGAGATTCACACTGAAATTCTGATTTATATTTGAAATATTGGTGACCGAGAATTTACCTCGATATATTAACTCGAAATGAGGGAAACAGGTGCGTAGGAATGATCAAATATTTTCTAGGCAATAATTGAATGACTTCATAAATTCTCGTAAATAGAACAGTAGTCGACAACGGCATCGAATACATTACACAAAATATTCAACCGGTCAGTATCTTCGTAGTATGTCTCAAGAGCCTTAATTTTCGCCCTCATTCTGGAAGCACCGAATGCAAGGATGCTTCTATTTTTTTTTCGTCTCGTTGGGTAGGTTTCGTCCCATCTCTCGTGAAACCGTAGTCTCCGGATCTTAAGTTCGAGGGACCCCATCGCAGGCCCCATTCTTCTTTGGCTTGATCTTGCTGCGGTAACTTCAGCCGTACGAGTGTTTTTACTCATAGAGTTACTCTTCTCTAGCTGCTGGACCCAATGGAAATTTAGATGAGAAACAGAAGGACGGATCAACAGCTGCCGCTTCTTCTTATTCTTTTGCCTTGACGATGAAAATACACCTTCGTCCCTCGGGGGCCCCACCGGTTTCACGGTCATGCGCGACTCTCGGAAACACACGTATTCGCGTCGAGCGGCACCTTCGAAACCCTCTTGCTCGCTCAAGATTAAATTTATTCGAAATTACCCTCTTGAATTTCTTCCGCAGAGTGAGACGAACGAAGACCGCACACCGCCGGCATGTAAGGTAACTCCATACGTCGTGCGAACTACTCGACCCTTTTTCTCGCCCTATACCTTCCTTCTGTCCTTTTCTTTCTCTTCCACTTCTTCTCTATCTTTATATCTTTCTTCGTCTCTTACTTCTTGATGTCACGATCTGACCTTGCAAGTTCCGCACTTAGGTACTGTTACAAACCTAGGCTATAGTGGAACATTTCGGCTTTCATAGTCGCCTCTTCCAAAGTTTTGTACGTTGAAAGTCCAGTGGAGCTTGAATTGATTAAATTACGTTAACAACCACTGACAAACGTGTCTAAAGTCATTCGGCCTTATTAAAATGCCCGGTAAAGCTTGGGCCATTTTGTTATGATAATTCTCTTTTGTTAATAATTTTTCAAGAAGAAGAAAAAGAAGTTAAACATTGCTAAGAAGAAGAAGACGTAAACGACCTTTAATATTCCTATAGTCACGGTATGACGCGACGAATTTCCGAAATCGTTAGCCTCGTTATTCCTCTTCAAGAACTAATCACGATTTTTTTCTTGCGGCGTAAATAAAACAAGGGGTTCAATTTTAACGACGTTTACTTCCGTCATAAGGAAAATTATAGTGCAGCAGGAAGGACTTCTCACCATCGTGTGCCGCACCTATTTAAAAAAAGAACGATGGGCCGACTATCATCAACAACTCCCAACTCTTTCTAAGAGAGTTTCATCCTCGAATGTCATTTCCCGCTTCTGTTGGTAGAGCAACGCCATACAACCATCGCGAGCAACGACGTATCATCGGCTTTCGGGCCAAACGCAGCTTGCCGAGCGTAACAATTTCCACCCAATTATCGTCGACCCTAACGGTTTGTTTGCTCGTACTGTCGGCCCGAGACTGCTTCGAATCTACTTCTTGCCTACGTTATAATCATGGCAGATAATTGATATCCAATTTCGTTGTCGTTCCTTCGACACGCCCGAACTTGATGAAACGGACTAACGTGCCGAGTACACGCCAACGTACTCCTACAACCCATCGAAAATAAAACGCGCCCATCCAACGTAGAAGTCACAACGTATTCTTTGAATATATCTATTAAGAATCGTGTCTATTATGTTTCAAACATACGTTTTTCCACATCAACTTTGCACGTATGGAGAATAAATTGTTTCCTACTTAAACATTGAGTCCAATGATCGCGTGATGCATCAGAGTGCATCTTGATTTTCCACCGGTATCTTGCCAATGGGACAACATAAGAATGCTGCTTTTGAAATCCGAATGAATTTCATCGGATGCTGTTAGGCATACTCTTGCTCCTACGTGGTTGCCACGGGATCTTTATTGCGGATCTACGGGTTGCATAACAATGCGCCCAAGCCCAGATCCAGTAGCACAGCTCATGAAATGGTTCCTTCATGCATAAGTATCTATGCAAAGCCAATAACGATTTCTGAAGAGGATCCCCACGAGAACGACGAGTAGAGCGACGGGAGATAATATTTTCATATGAATACAAATGGTAACAATCCTCTTGATCCTTTCTCCTTTTCATGCTTGTGTATGTATAGTAAAACTCTATACCCGTGCACTTTAATACGCTCTAGTTCATGAATCGACTCTTTTTTGTCCTCTAAATTTTGTTGATGAAAAAGTAATTATTTGTAAAGAATATTTTTAAATTCACTGTCTTTCTATATACGCATGAAATTTGAATTTAATGACTATGATGAGTACAAATAGACCGAATGTCACGAGACATTCTCATATATTTCGATCTGAATGAAATATTTAAAAAATGTTGATACACGTTGCTTTCTAGAACACGCAATCGAACTTATTATCTATCCGAGACCTATTGTTATTTTCTGTTTGGGAGGGGGTTAAAATTCTCTCTATTAATGACAACGTTAAGGGAATGTTAATGACGCGGAGCCCGCTTATCGGATCACGTTGACTCAGGTGCTTTTGGGCATGCCTAGTTGAGTAAGGAACTCGAGTAAGAGTTCATGAAAATCTCAGAGTTGTAAAAATGCATTTGTCATTGGATTTTTAATTACTAATGCAATCAAACTCACTTCCGCATGAATCTACCGGTTCGGGTGGTGAAATTTGGTGAGAAGTGCAATCGGAAGACTCCCTGGGCCTCCGCAGTGGCTGTACCACGACCTTTGGTTAGCGTTACACGTACCGCAGAACCCCACACGATTACAGGAATTATGTGCCGTACAAAATACGAGGCGTGACGAGGTTGCCAGCAAAAAAATAGTGAACGAAGGAATTACAAAAAAAAGTTTACAAAGCAAAAAAAAAAAGCGGAGAAGATACGAGATGAGGGAACGGAGGAATGAGAAATATATAAGGCACTCTGGACTCGTTGTATCTACGCTGGTCGAACCGATCTTCTTCCCCTCAGGGATCGACGAAGACCGAGGAGTACCAGGAAGCGGAATGCACCGGACGCGAGCATCGAACAACACATTCATGCGGTCAAGTTCGAAGAAGCTGCGCAACATATTACAGAGTAGTACGCGAGAGTATACTATGCAGAGGCATAATTTAGCGAAGTAAATTATGGATAGAGGAATGATACTACGGTAAAACAAAAAATAAACAACAAAAAATGAAAGCCAAGTTCAAGCTCATTGGAAATATTGCATATAGGGTAAAAAGAAGCGTGTAGTATTTATTACCAAGCTCTGGAAACTCGTATTATTCCTGGAACGGGAGATAAATTCAGTAACGTAGATATTATGTCGAAGTGAAGCGAAATCTATATGAGAAAAATGCACTGGAAGGTTCACCGTACTGGAATACCGGTAAAACGGTCGTCTATGTCCCTATAGAAAGGTTTCCTTTTAGGGTCAACTCCGTATACTCGCTCCTTGTCGTCGAATCCATTATTACGAGTTTCACTGCGTCGAACCACCGTCATAAACACCGTACGAGGAGGCATGTTAAAGAATAAAGGAATAATCGCCGAGCGCGTACTAAAAGTTGATCGTAAAGCGCTAGGATGCGATATAGACAGTGTAAAAGAAGCTCGCTAGGAACCTATTGTCCAGGAAACATGCGAGGAATCATCGTCGGTTGCCAAGAAAAATATTCACCTATGGTGCAACCTGGAGAACTTGGAGAACGTACTACTGGTCTTCTTGGCAGCTCTTTCGGATCGTCATCTTGGGGCTTAGTCTTGTATATGCACACCTGAGGCATTTCCATTCGTGGCTTTCTCGACTCAGCCACATCCCTGCTCATTTTCTCACGTTCTCGATAAGCGGTAATTTCTTTGAGCTTCTCACGTTCCTGGACTTCGGAGTATAGAAATTTTATGATAGAAACAACAGTCGCAAAATAAAATCTTTCAAATTTCATTATTTCATTATCATTTCGATTTTTATTAGATTGAAAACAACTCTTTTTTATTTTAGGCTGAAATAATACATCGGGAAGAAATTCCGTTGCATTTCAATAATTTAAAAGCCAATTCATCTCATCCGACACGGATCCAACTACACTTTGAAAGAAAAAATGAAAAAGAGAAATCGCAAGAGTTGGATAGAGAACCAGTGAAATCTCAGCCTGACTCGTACCTCCCGTTATAAATAATATAATACATTGGAGAAGTCTTGGAACACTCGTAGCTGAGTCTTACATGTGTGAGAAAGGGAGTAAAAGTCGACGGACCAGATATTTTCTTGAAGTTAGTAGCTGAGATGTGTCATAGTAATAGAAGAAGAAGAGATTTTATAGCTTAAGACGCATCTTGTGGCTAGCGTGTATGGTTTCTGCCATTACAGTGAGGTCAGGTTCTTTACCATGTCTTCAACATTGCAGAACCGAAGTAGGAACATCGCCAGAGGAGGATAAGCAGACGGCATTAACGCTACAGCTAATTGCTGCCAAGTATTTGCTACCTCAATCGCACACAACTAGCCCTCCAACGTTTTTTCCATCTCTTTCCTCTCCTTCTTTCTTGTACTTGAGATCTGCAACACAATAACGGCTGAGTGTGTATGTGTTCGTGAGCACGCTGCTTTAATCGATTCGGAAGAAGCGTACTGAGCTCCCGAGAACGGCATCTAAAGTAAGCACTGCAAAGAGTAGATTTTTTTAAACTTGTTCACATGATTCTCTTTCGACCACCTGTGTGTATCGTATACACATTATTATTTATTCCTCATTTGCGTGGGTAAAATGGGCTTCGTTATAATTTTCATTAAAACTTTTCCGTCAATTTAAAAAGTCAGTAAAAAATAGTTAACAGTTTAATAACTTTTTATCGCACTCTTAACTTCTTAAAATTGTTGAGGGATTGGGCAATCAACTAATTATTTCAGTGTTCAAAAAGTTTGAGTGCTGCTCCATTATGAAAAATGGTTCCCATTCATAAAAATAAAGTCTTCATGATGTATGGGAGAGTAAAAAGACGACACATTTGAACGATAAAAATGATTTTTACTGAAATAGTAAAAATCGATTATTTTTAGTATTTCGGTGTTAAATTCGTTATGAGTCATATTTGTTGTGAATAACAAATAACCGTGGAGCATGGGAAGAATGACTTCGCCGCTTGAATAATTTGCCCATTGAAGATGTTCGTTCGGAAACCAAAATTTTGTTGAGCACGATGTAAACGAGATTATTGAAGCTCGTGCAGTACTTTGCACTTTGTTATAAAGGAAAGTGAGGAAAAACCGAATGACTTTATATTTCATAAATTTTTGAGCGTGGAAAAAAGCTCCAGCTGGAAGGATGTTATATCTCTCAATGGTAAGAGAGGAGAAAAGTAAGAAGAAAAGCAGAGGTAAGGAGAAAAGGGCGGGTATGGTCGAGGCGCGAGGAAGTCGTAGGGAAGAGAAAAAGCACTTCTCTCGTTTCTTCTTATGCCCCCAGTTCTCCTTATTTCTCTCGCGGGTAACGCGCCTTAACTCTGTTATTGACGGATAAAAGCAAACGCAAAAAGGGAGTTCTCTACCTCACCCGCGCGGGTTCTGACGATGGAACGAGTCGAAAAGGAAGAGGAGCAAAAGCATGAATCCGAAGAGAAGGTCGAAGCAATATAAGAACGGCCTAAACTCCGCGAATCCTTTTATTAATCCGCGTGGCGGGATTGGATTTAAAGCCCGAAGAGCCTTCAGGGCGGTGAAGGCAGTCGTGGAGTTGCCCCTTGCACCCTGACTATAGCTACATCATCTTTACTCCACTCGTCGTGGACACTCAGAAGCCAAAGAAAAAGTGAAAGGGAGAGCGAAGATTTCTCAGAATTTTCCAAGCATGCCTCTCGCCTTTCGGAGCGTACCTCATGGGCTTTTTTTTACTCGTGCTTTTTACTTTCTTTTTTTCTTTCTAAGATATTCTTGTGTTCCCTTTATTTCACACGCTTCCATGACTTTGATCCACTCTATAAATTAAATGATCCGTGTCAATGAAAATCATGGCTCCTTATTGTTTATGCATCTGTACCAACCCAGGTTCCAATGAAGTACTGTATCCTCCGACCTCGGCCCTAGCAATAAAAAATGATAGCTCCGTAGACTTTGTATGCCTAGAATTTATCAAAATTACTTTCAAGTGAACGATTAAGTACTAGAATGAATTCATGCCTTGTTTTTTTAAACTTTAAAACTAAAATGTATCTAACTATAGTTTCTTTTTTATTTTAACTCGTAAATCAAATTGCCTTATTACTGTATAAAACCTGTGCGAGAATTTTATGGATACTTCCGGTTTTCAAACGGATCGATACCCAGTGCAGGTGTATTATACGCAGGTACACGATAGATATCTGACGGGGGAGAGAGATAGAAAGATAGATATAACGCAGGTATCCGCTGCGGATCATTGTAGCATTGTTGAGTACACAATGGACACCGCTCTATCTCTTTTCCTCCATTGCTCTCTCCCTCTCTCTCTCTCTCTCACACTCTCTGCTAGGCTCTCCTCCACAATAGGGATTTCGCGAGGCAATATTCATCGATCTGTATAGGTATACACTGTACGATATGTCATGTATATAGTGACAAGGGGAAGGGAGAAGGAGACTGAACAGCAATGATCCTGGTGGCGCTTGCCTCTATTGCGGCTGAATGCAAGAAAGAGTCTCGAGTGTTTTCTCGACCCATGAACCCTTTTATAATCCTATGGTACATTATATCAAACAGGTATTGTTGATGACAATGAGCGAAAGAAAGTGCTCTGTTACGAGTACAATTCATAGACGAACTGTGTACGAATTAAAAAAGTTTTAAAAAAACATACGGGAGTGATTCGACACATTATACAGGAAAGATGTTTCGTTTGCATCTCATATTGTTACTAACTGGCTATGGCAATAAATTTATCTAGGAATCGGAGACGCATTAAAAAATGCCACTAAAATGGTGGCCACATTCGGTTTCAATACTTATCCTAATACGAATGATTAATTAATTTTAGTCGATCGACCATCATTCTAGAAAATGTCCATTTTTTTCGCTCATCATAATAGTCAGTTAAATTTAAAAAATAAACTTAACATTTCTGCAGTGCAAAATTTCATCAGAAACGTGGAAAATCTATGTCTTGGAATCGTCATCAAATTCTTATACGGTGATGAAAATGTATATTAATATCTCATTCGAGAGTATATTGAAGTCAGTCCCAAAATACATATATACTTATTATTACAAAAATGAAAATAGTGCAGAGTCTCGCAGAAAAAGCAACTGTGATGAGTTCGCGGAAGATGATATAATATCTCATATTCTTGGTAAAATGCAAAGGGTAGTTATAGTCAACTTGCAGGATAAAGCTCAAGGCTCGCACGTATCTGTGGAAAAAGAGATTGTATAGAGGACCAGCCACGTTCACATCCTTCCTTTTTTGTCGGTCGTTAGAGCGAAAACGTTGTCCATTAACGCCTCCTTCTCTTTTATACTTTTGTCAGACAGCAGACGAGCCAAAGCGATATTAAAAAGTCCGATGCCGTAGCACACTCGCCTCAGCAATAAAGCTAACTGCTCGCACGCGTTCCGAAGAACGTTCAACATCCATCGTCCTCGTCGTCCTCGATCTCTACTCAAACGGTACTCAGAAACTGAGAAACGTTTTATCCAGGACGAAGTGTTTCGTTTTTTTTTCAGTTCGATACTTTGTTTCATCTTCTTTTTCAAATATTTGAATTCCACAACTGAGTAAAATTTGAAAGCTCCTTTTTTGTATTTTCCAAATGAAATGCATATTTGCTGTTGCGTGCAATATTTTTTATTTAAATATCATATCGATGGTAACAATATATAATTATAAATTTTTTTCAATTTCCAAGGACATCAATTTTCCGTTTTTTTTTTTATATCACAAATATTTAATTTTACCCCACACGGAAAAAAAATATGTTTACGAATGTAAATGATAATATATTTCAATTATATCTAAAAATATACAACATTTTGCCGTTTTATTGTAACAGTAACTATATTAATGATTATATTTTTGAATGTAAGCAAAAGTATGATTTTACATACAAGCGAAAATACAATTTTAAATGTAGGTAAAAATATATTTTTTAATGTCGATTCAAATGAACTTTTTGAATGAAAGTAAAAATATATTTTTGACATAAGTGAAAATCTATGCCTTCATAATGAAATTAAATGAAAGTAGTATGGTGTACACTCTGGAAAGATGTGGCCTCGGAGCATTTTCCACACTCTTGCAGCAAAAACAGTTCTTGCCAGGCTTGGAGACTTGAAGTATTTTTGAATTTAATGTTCAGTCTTTCCAAACGGTCGCTGAAACCGTATTTAATATTATGAAACGGTTTCTTGTTCCTGACAGAAATATTTTATTCAAGCGACTCATATGCTTACGTGAACTATGAGAAATAGTCTGGCTCTGCGCCACACCGCGCCTGTACCGCGAAGCTCAGATGTCAGCGCCGATCATATTTTATAATCATATTTGAATTCTCTACCGAATGCACGAGAAATTATATTTCGACAACTAAACGACAAAGAACTTTATTTTAGCTTACGTTTCAAAATTGTAGTTCAATTATTTTTGAAGTATCACCGAAGATGCAATTGAAAAATATTCTGGATCATACACTTTACTATAAAATTGAAAATATAATATATCATGAAGTTAATATACTCTAAGTTATTATAAAATAATATCTCCCTAATTCTAAATAATTGCATTTCAGCTTATAATTTATAGTCATATTGGAAATATTTTTTATTTTATAATGTAAGATATAATTGAAAATTATATTCGATTATAATAGCCGATAAGTTTCAGTATGCATTTCAAAATATAATGTTATTTAAAGTCAATGAATTATCATTAAATAATACATTCCTGATTGTAATCAATTATATTTTAACTTATAAGTTATAAATATATTCAAACGATCGGTTAATTCATAAACTACAATGCAATTTGAAATCTTATACAATTTGGAATATAATTCACTAAGTAACTTGAAATCTATATTGCCAAATATAATACAATATAAAGTCGAAATATATTGAATTATGTGTAAAGTTATAATTCAAAAATACCCTCCCAATATGATGTTTTTTCCTACATCCGAAAAATATATTTTCATATAATCAAATATATTTACTTACATTTCAAAATATATTTTTTTCAGGGTGGAGCTAAAAGAAAAACTTTGCGAACGTGATCCATATTTTTGTTATTGCGTACAATACTTTTTATGCAAATAATATCCTCGTTTCAAATTGATAACAATAAGTGAAACTTGAAAAGTTGTTTTAATCCTTAATTACATTAGTGTTTAATATTTTTTCCTCGTTTTGCTACGCCCATGTCTTAGCTTTTATAATTTGAACATAAAAAATCGTCACTAACCGAATTATTGCGCGTGTGATGAAAAAGAGATTGAAAATAAAATTTACATGCTTATTAAGAATCGAAGAGATTCGAAGAATCGTCAGGAACTTACCGTTATGATTGACGATCATTTTGGTAACGTTTTTCATTTAATTACATTGTAAACAATCAACGCCCCTCTAAACTGCAAATACAAAGCTGACCTCAAAACAATGATTTTATTATTTTGGGAATATGAACAGCAGAGAATGGATATTTTTATATAATTTTATAGTTAAACAAATTTTTAATAACTAAATATTGACGAGTGT
>JABSMR010017073.1:0-18007 GCA_018902295.1 Dusona sp. PSUC_FEM 10030013
CCCCCCCTCAGTAGTTTGGTATATCCGAGGTAAGATGCCTCAAGCGGCTCGTTCCACTCACTCGAATTCCTTTGAGTCATTCGGGAGTTTCTTTTATGCTGTCTATAGTAAAAATTCCCTTGCGGCTTTTGTTGTTTATAAAGATTTAACAAATTTTCAAAATTGCACTTGGAAGTATCGACAAAATATGTTTATTTCAAATTTGTATTTAAAACACGCTCTGGATAAGTTTTTCTATAAAAAATGTTTCAATCAAATCTAAAAAATAAAAGCCCCAAGGATAAATGAATTTGGCGATTTAAAGCGAACGTCCAACATTTTGTTTTTCGGTCTGTATATTTGCCGTGACTGGAATTTCAGGCTCTCGAAGGAACGAGGATTTGTGCGATAAACGAGAATCCCCCTGTAATCAAATACACGAGCAGTACGATCGCGGTGGTGTATCGTGTGTATATAAGCGTTGAAAAGTGCTGAGCCAGCTCGTTGAGAGATAGAAACAGAGCGTCGACGTCTAATATAAGTCTGACACGGATTAGCCAACACATGCACATGCACAGTTAGTGGAAAACCGAGACTCTCTTCAGTTTGTGATTTTCTCTGTTTTTATTTTTTTCGACAATCGTGACGTATTTGAACGAGGGAACACGCGCGTGTTCGTAAAGCTCGAAAAACACTGCTCGTTATCTCCTCTTTGCTATTATTTGTTTCGATCTATTTTTTTTTTTACGAACAAGTGCACGAGTTACGCCCACTTTTTCATCATTTTTCCATTTGAGCTCGTATTTTATTTTCCGTTATAAATTCATACGTATATAAAGAGTTATTATTACAAACTGTTATTATTAAGTTTTGTACTATTCCGGACTATAAATTCTTCTATAATTATGAACATAACAAATAAAGTGCAATTTCCATTTTTTCACATTAATATTCACATCCATCTTAAGCATTATTTAAATTGATTGAAAAAAAAAGTAAAAAATTCGTAGGTAAAATGAAAAAATGGAAAGTTAAAATGCATGAAAATAATAAGTGACCGATTCTCGGGTCCTTGTGATCAGTGTTGCTCGAAGGGGCCTGCGAAAGCTATTTCTCCGGGTTTCCTTGCCGATAACGGGTATAGAGGCTTCGTTTATAGTTTAGTTTCATCCGCTTTGACCGACCAACGAACCCGTAATAGAATTTCGCGTAATTGGATCACGCGGATCGATGCTTACGGTAAAAAGCAGTGGCTCACAGTGTTATATACATATAGGTATACATACTTCAGTATATATATATATATGAAGGATGTAATTTGGGTGTGCACCTTTATCGCTTCATTCTCCGAAAGTAAGCTCTATATACGAAGGTCGTAAATTTTCGTCCACCGCATCGGGTTTCGTCTCGCGCCATTTTTCTCATAAACAAATCTCAATCGCTACACACAACGAAATTTCGAATGATTTTTTTACGACTCTGTTCACCTATTTTCGTAAAAGGAAAAACAAAAATTTACTATACAAAAAATATCCCGATTTTGTTTTCGATAGTTCGTGAGGATAAGGGTGCATTTTTTATTGACCGCAGACCGAAATAAATGGGTCGAGGGTGGTTGTGAAAGAGGCAAAAAATAAAAATTACTTTACCTTCCACGCTGCGAGTGTACAATTTGATAGTGTAAAAAAATGGCAATATATTATAGCCGTACGCTTTTCGATGCATTTTCGTCACCCAATCTATTTGGCCTTTTTATGATATTGAACCTCGGTATTGTTTCAAAAAAATTGTTTTCGTATAAAATTTGATTGAGCGCAAAAACCCAGAATGGATGAATGGATGAAAAAAGTTGATGTTGTGTAAAAAATACAATTTTACATCGACGCGAATGAAAAATAGCAGTAAACATTCGACAATTGATTTAAATATCGAATTAAATTATGAAATAATAATAAAATGTAAACAAGTACTAGTATAGTTTGCGTAAATACAGCACGATTGTTTTTAAAATGAATATTGTAACAATAAAAAATTCAAGAACGTGAGTTTATTAACAGCAAATACTATGGGATTGTTACGCATAATGATATACTGGATCAAGGGACAAATCCACCGGATACTCGACGTCATCACGTAAATCCTATAAGTGAGTGAAGAGCTTAAACAAATCGATGAAAATAATAATAATTGATGAAAATGCGCTAAAATTAAAGGTTCTAATTGAATTTTTAATTATGGGAAGTGAAGAGGAGAGAAAAGAGAATTTACGGGGAGCTATTATACGGGCTAATTACTTTGTAACGAGGAGAAATAGCCCGCGTTCTCATGGGTGAAGTAACAGAGACGCAATTACCCCTTGAAAGGGCTTGTCTGCCAACGGAGATAGTTGAGCTTTTCCTTCTTTCTCCCTCTCTCCCTCCCTGTCCGCGAAGCAGAAACATTTAGCTTGATTGATAGTAATCCTTCCGCTCCCATAACAATAACAAGCTATGGCCTTATTTTCCGTGCAACGTGTGTTTTCTCCCTCGTCCTCGTCAAGGCCACCCTCTATTTTTCCTTGCGACTGACGAAACAGAACTTTTACTACTGCGTATTACAATAATCTGCTTTTCCGCGGCCAATAATCCGACGTTGATGACCATAGGATCCAGGGACACGTGAAAATCTCCGCCACAACATGTCATATCTCATGAATTAATTACAATGTCGAGAGGTCTGATCACACAAAGGTTTTTCTACTGAAAATGGTCGAAAACTGTTTTTTTTTTTTTTGCTATTTCGTGTACGCGTGCAGGAAAAAAAATTGTTCAATTTTCGGAACAAAAAAGTACAGAGAGCTTCACTATGCCGCCCGAAAGAATTGAACCCGATTAAAACATAAAAAATTAAAAAGTTCGAAAACTTGTGAATAAAAAAGAAACATAAAAAATAATATTGCCGAAAAATGGATAGTCATTTTCGGAAAAATGTAAATATTTTATGTGCTC
The DNA here is from genome assembly GCA_018902295.1 of Dusona sp. PSUC_FEM 10030013. NCBI lineage: Eukaryota > Metazoa > Arthropoda > Insecta > Hymenoptera > Ichneumonidae > Dusona > Dusona sp. PSUC_FEM 10030013. Next base: position 2,967 of record JABSMR010017073.1, read on the forward strand.
TTCTTCGCATCCATCAACTATAAAAGAAATGTCGAGAGAGCAAATATCGTCACTTGCAGTGGCGTTTATCGAGTAGAATTTCATCCCTAGAGGTAAAGTGTCAAAGCTGAGGGAAGCCAGAGATTGAAATGTCCGGAAAGCGATATCTACAAAAGCAGAGACGTGGCTGGGTGGGAGAGTTTCCATCATGAAACCGACAACGTTACGTCACTGTTGCCTTTCCGATAAACGTGATATCAATGCATTCGAAATCTGATTTTAAGGCCCGTTGTGTGAAACGTGTTTGTTTGGTATCACGACTCGTAAACAAAAAAAAAACTCTCGAGTAATAAAAAAAAAACATGTATGATTGTCGATAACATGATAAATATTCAATAAATTAACAAACTGTTGTAAATAATATTTTGTTATTATTTACAACAATAAAATAATTGAACGATAAACACCTAGAAATTTAATGAACAACGGTACATATTTTTGTACCTTTTTTTTTTAAATGATTTTCATGACTGGCCCAATCGAACTATCGGGATCGTAAATAATTTGCCAATCTACCGTTGTGCAAATACGTCGAAAGGATGAAATACACTTTCCATTGGTTCCATGCACGAGTGATAACGAGACTTTTTTTCTCTCCTTAATGGCACAAATTTATCTCCCTATGATTTTTACTCGCCATTTATTTTTGTTTACTACCATGTCCGACCCTTGCGTCGGCTTGTACAGGATTTTCCATAAACCCATCGTTTACAAAACAAGCCTTGCAGTAATTTGTCCGATTATTAAGTTTATTAGCGTTTGGAGAAGTAAAAAAACAACGTTTTCAATCTTTGATTTATTTAAATAATGTAAAATTGTTCGGGCAGCGATGTTGTATGAAGAATAAATGACGTGAACTTACTTGGTAGCGTTAATGGCGAAAATGGTTTCGATCGAGCGGCGATCGAGAACTCCGCTGAGTAAATACTGGAGAGCAATGAGGGCGAGGACGACGCAGGCGAGAGCCTTGTAGAGGTGGGCCCGGTGCCACAGTGCCACGGCTGCGGCCACAGTCATCGCATTCAGAAGACACCATCACTTCTTCCTATCGTTGGAAGAACTTTTTTTTCGCCTCCTCTATCTCTTCATTGATCGAGCAAAGTTTTCATGGGACTCCTCGATTTAAGGAAAAAGATTAATATTTACACACGCAGCCTCGAAAATCCCGCAAATTCTTTCGTCCTCCGACTTATACTTTTCACATCTGAAAGCCAAAAAAGAACGAAAAACTCTCATTACATTGAAAAAGCAAATTCAGACGAATAACAAAGTTGAATAAAGAAAAAACTTTGTACATTTTGACCGAAAACAAACTCATTCTCCTTCATGCACGAACACACGTACGGTCTTGACCTCTAAAATCTTTATAATACTTGGAAACAAAACTCTGCCCCGTCTCTCGATCAAAGTATCTGTTATTCTCTCTGAAAGCTCGGGTTTGCTACAAACTGAATTAAACTTTAGAGAGAACACGAAACATCCGCTTTTCCTCAGAGAATCAACGGACGAAAACACGGATTTATGATAAGTCTCCAGTAAACCAGATATAGAAACATGCTGCCCATTGTGTGTGTTTTCCAAACGGAGCAAAAATTGTCAATTTCTATTTTCCATTGTGTGTGTTTTCCAAACGCAGCAAAAATGGTAATTTGTATTTTTCGTTAATGACGAGTAATGATTATTTTCCTCGATGCGTTGAACTGTTTTTTTTTTTTTTTGGAAAATATGAGGAATTGGGTGAACCCTCAATATTTTTCGGGATGTGAAATTTTCAATTGTCAAACATTAATTTTTTTGTCGTATACCGCCCGCCAATGTATTCAATTAAATTGTATAGACGTTGGTACGCGAAAAGTTCTTTGGTACAAACGTTCGCATTTATTAAAAAAAAAGGGGAAAATAGATGCTGAGAGCCGAGAAATTCCGAGTTTATTTGATTTCTAGCATACACGTGAAATATTTGTGTACAACAGGTCCATTGATGCGGTGTTTGTTTTTTTTTTTTTCAATATTCTTTTACAATTTTCATCCGCGCGCAAAGCTAACGCCATAACTCTTATTGACTCGAGATTCATCAGTATGCGAGTGCACGGGGCAACGGAAAATCAGGCTCGGAAGGTCGCAACGTTCGATCGTTGATTTTCAATTCGTATTCAAATCCGGAACGAGAGAGTCGACGGTCCGCGCTTCTAAACGTAAACTTGCATCGTGTTTTCATACGTATTATATACAGAGTGTCTTAAAAGTGATAAGCTCAAAGTATGTAGGGTAAATAAAGGGTGAAATTCTGAATAGACAAGTTTTCAGCGATTTCTTTCTTCACTCCGCCGTTACCGAGATATTCATAAATTATAGTAACGGCCGATCGAGTACGTTGCGAAGGAATAAAACGGAGTAGGGGACCGCGTCTCGCCCTCTCGAAGAGGCTCACGCGTTACCGCACCGCGCTCGCTGCTCCCACTCGTTTTTATCGGTGCATCGGATTAGTTATTACTGATTTATTAATATCTCATCGACGATACATCGTTGGAAAATATGGTCGAAGACCAATGAATCTTCGGAATTTCGTCACCGGGCTACTCGAAAATTAAAACGTGACTTCTGCTACATCCTATGCATACAAATAGATCTTCCAGGATATTACCTAGTCTTAATTCCCTCTCTCCATCGTTGATGCGGTTCAATGGATTTCCAATAACTCTTGAACGCTTCATTAATATTCCAACGAGCTTACACGCTCACGTGCATATCCGTATAAATGTATATATATATTAATTGTGTACGGTTGTCTGAGGTTCGACTGCTTCCTTGGAGTGAATTTAGACATCATGATCGATTGGACGCGTTTGAAAAGTCATTCGCGTATCAATCACGCGTCGCAAACCCATTCGTCCTTGAATATACGCATTCGGTATTGATAAGGAGAAGAAAATTATTCGATCCGCAGGACTCCTTATCGGGCTGTCAATTTGTAGAATAGCCGATAGGTCAAAGGGAGAAAGTTTGGGGGAGAGGTTGGAAACGTTCGACTCACGGAGTAATAATTAATCCGTGTTGGGGAGACTCCATATATAGGTCAGGCGCGATGCTAGTTTGACCGCCTGTTAAAATTTCTTGATTATTGAAATATTCATGGAAATTCTCGGACATATTCGTAACAAATTAATGATGTATTAAAAAAAATTATACTACTTTTATTGAATGTCAAATTTCATTTTTTCGTTTATCAATAAACGGACAAAAATATTTACTTTTTGTAGGTTCAAATATTTATAAACTTTTGTTTGTCCTTCTCAGAATTCGCAGCCAACTTTGCTATTCTTTATTTTCGATTTAAGGATTGGAGACGGAAATGAGGTCATAAAATGTGTCTCAAGATAATATTCTTTAAATAAGACTGTGCGACACACGCACTGCTGTGCACAATGCTGATGCCTCTACGCTAATAATGCGAGGAAAATGGCGACCGAGATAAAGATTCGACAATGACGTCTTTGGCTAATTTTCACTCTCTCTCTCACCCCCCTTTTTTAATCTACATTGAGAAAAAAGCCGTCGATTCAATAGTAACTGATGTTATCGGACGTTGATTTGACCGCATACTTTATAATATCCCGATGATTATATAATTTCATTGGAAATGAATGTATAACACGCTTTCTCATTTTATCCTCAAGAGAGAAGTAGTTCTGATTTTCTGATACCAAGTTCTGGTTGTAAAAGCAGCCGCACGAAAAGTTGTTAGCCATGGATCGAGAGTCAAGCATTCGGAACTGGGACCTACCGTCACTACTTCCGGTTGTGATTATATAGGCGGTCTGGCGTTAGAAACACGCATCTCTACTGCAACACTATCCCAGTGTCTATATATTAATATGGAGAAAGTTTATCGTGAAGCGTGACCAACCCTTGACACGAACCTATTTAAATCCCGAACGAAGGTTTTTCCCTGGCTATACCCGAAGGTGCTGCAGTTATTGACTGCGATGTGGAAGGTCCAACATGCGACTGAAATTTCGCATTAACCACGCGAGTCTTTGAAAATAAGTCAATTGTTTTATTTTTTTATTTTTTTTTAATATCAATAACGCCAATTATTATAGATTTGTATTAAAAATAATTATTATTCATTGATATTTGTAACATTAGATTTTGTTAAGCTGTCTGTTTCTCTCTAAAAAAAATATTCAATGGGATAAAAAAACTGTTATTCACTATTATTCATTATCAACAATATTATTTTATAATTTTTATCGTCCGGTTGCGTTTCTTTTTTGTTGTTCTTGTTGCGCAACTGTGGAAATTTTGCAAGTATTCTGTAGGTCGCCGATCTATGGGTGCAGAGTCCACGGAAGCCCCCTGGAAATGGGTGTAAGCCAAGGGGATGTGCAGCTGCGCCGGAGACTACCGAGGGAGTAAGAGTGAAAGAGAGATCGAGTGAGAGAGAAAAGAGAAAGCACCCCCGCGACCCGACGCATTGCAGTCTGGCCCAGCTCTCTTCCTCTTTTCGTTTCATCTCGGGCTCGCCAACTCGGCCAAGAAGCCAAAGCTGCTGAGACTGCCACGACCACTTTGTATACACGTAGATATAAAATTGCAGTGTGAGAGCAAAAGACAAAAAAAAATTCAAAATGAAACGAGTGAGAGCAAGAGAGTAAATGTTTTATTCATCTAGAAATTTAATTAATAAATGCACGTAACGTCACAGATTTTTTGTTTTTTGGTAAAAAAAGGGACATTCTGCAATGGAAAAACAACTTTTAAAACATTTTTTTGAATGCATCAATCTGGGATTTCTCGGAATCTTTTATTTTTTTCTGAGTCCTAATTTCTGAAAAAAATCTCAAACGCAACTATCAATTATTTCCTGAGAAATAATTATTAACTGAATGAAAAAAAAAAATTAATTAAAAAAAATGTGACGAACATATTCACGACCGAACAATCATCTCCGTATATTTTTCGTGCTCCGGTCTGACTAAACTAGATTTTTCTACTGTACGTCAAAAACGAACAAGCTATCCAAATATTTTTTTTACCCCGCAATGAAACTCGTTCTCGCGACTTTTGTTACACTATATTTCGTAACTCTTTTGGGTTAAGAATATGTTAAAATATGTTGCTCACGATATATCGAACAGCGTGTAACAGTGGCGCATAAAAATTCAAGTGTCTCGAGTGCAGTGGTGCGAGGACGGGAGGGGGGGGGGTTATTTCTTTTTTCTCCTAGGATATTCCGCACAGAATAAACTTTGACGTACCAGAGACAAGTATGCGGAGGATGTGGGAGAACACTTTGGGATATTTGAAATAGTTGAAAACCCAACGATCTCGACGTTTCTCCCGACACTTCTTATCCATCCCTATCTTACAATTCATAATATAAATATCTAGTATTTTTTTTTAAAGGTCGAAATTAGGTTTTTCTACAAATTCGTAAATTTCATTGCTAAAAACGGAATGTAAATTCAATTATAAAATGAAATCACGCGATCGGATTCCCAAGTAAATAAAAGCTCAATGATCATTAAATAAGGATTAATTTACTCGGACCAATTATCTTGATCCTACAAAAAGATTGTACTATTTTTGAACACCACGAAACTTCAGCGAACAGAGTCTATTGTATCGCGAACGGGGGCTCGCGTTCGTGGGTACTTGTCGAAATGGTTTAAACTGGTAAAAGTGTTGACGAGGACGAGCCCCGATGAAATTCGATTTGGACAAGAGCTTGTTCGTGATTAGAGGCGAGTTTGTGGCTGACGAAACATCGACTTGAATCACTGCTCGGGAATGCATTTATTCTGCCGTTCTCATTCGCGGCTGTTTTCGTGGTGTATTAAAAAATAATAATAAATAGGTGAATAGTGCATGAGTATGCGAAGCGTGAAAACTCCCTCTCGTAAGAGGAAAATGCAGTTTTATTCTACGTGCAAGTGAAAGAAAGTAGGGGAGCGGGAGAGGGAGACAAAGAGACTTTAGAACTTAACGAGATATGTGTCCCGGTGCTTTGCCACAGCGTTAATGGATCTTTGGAGGACTGAATGTGCAAATTCTCAACTCTCTTTCGGTGATATTAAAAAAATATAAGAATAATCATGCAAGCGCTTTTAAACGACGGGGACATACACATTATGAAGTATAAACAAAAACAATACAAATTAAATGGAATACGAAGAAGAAATAGAATAATTAAAAGTAAATATGATATCAACATAATAGAGTAATCTTGTTTGAAAAAATTAAAATAAACAAATAAATAAAATAAAGTACATAGTTGACGTGGGGCATTCAGCTGTCGGAAACGACACCATTCGCCATCACAGAGAGTTCGCTCGGGATTTATGAATAATTCATTGAGAAGCAGAGAGACGAGCTTAAAGAAAAGCACGAGGAAAGGAAAGAATAATATATATCTATGTGGCCGGGCTAATAATATATTTATGTAAGAAAAGTGTATTGAGTGCAGGAAAAACCTTCTGGATTGACTAACCGAGTCGTTACAGATAAATGAAGGGACTTTTCGATGGGGTGAAAAAAAACAAACAGAAGAGAGAATTATATTTGAAAAGCTCTCAGATTTCTCTCGAGCTCCTGACGGATTTGCCGTTCGCACTTGTCCCTCGTACACAATTCTATATAAATGCAGTACATGTATATAAATATATGAAAAAGTAGGTTTCCATTACTACTTCAGTGTTCCATTAATTCTCCGATGCATCTGAATGAACTACCTCTCTGCGATTCCCGGCCCCTTCTGATTCTCACGTTTATTGAGCTCTTTTCGCCAATTCCCATTTACACGCATTCGTCCTTTGTGTATACATATGTATATGTGAGAAGCCTTTCGAGAAAAATCTCCAGCATATGGAAAAGTGAAAAGAGAAGGTACATCTGCGAATATCTTTTGATGCATTTTTCATAAGAGAGGAAAGCATATTATATTTTAGTTACTATTGTGTAGTAACTGAAATAAAAACCGGGAGGTTTTTTACAAATTGAATTGGATTTTTTTTTTGACGTAGCGAAAAAATTTCATAACTAATTTGAGGCATTTTAAGTTGTGTATTTAGTATTTTTGAAAGTCCATGAGAGGCTCGAGGAGGAAGTGGTTGAGTGAGAAGGAGAGGATGGTTTGTATATCCTTCGCAATTAGTCTCGTTGGCCTTGGATTCTCGCATCTTTTTCTCCGTTCTGGCCCACGAAGATGTTTTTACCCTGTGCTGTTCGGCGATGCAAAAGGAGGGAAAAACATAGAAGAGACGAGGAAACCACAGGCGCGGGGGACAGCGGGTGTAAACGAATATAAGCCCTCAATATGTAAACAGAGTCAGCTCTCCGACACCTTGAGCCGTATGTTCGTGGGAGGAATAATTGTTGAAACGGGAAAGCCTCTCGTCTTTCCTTTTATGCATAATTATCCTGCTGTCCTTCGTAGATTTAGATTAATTAATTATTTCATTAATAATGCTCATTTACGACGGAGGAAATTTCAAGGAATTAATTATAATTCATGTCTCTCGGACGAATTAATGGCTATTTTTGATTTAAATGAATTGCAAATCAGTAAACAACTGAGTGTTATTTATTACCCGGTGAGCAATTTCAAGGGCAAAAAACATTTGTAGCCTTTTGTAAAATTCTGTATTCCATCGTAATTTTCAATAGTTTGATTATGCTTATTAAGAGAATCGGAAAAATTGTAGGATATTAAGATCGGGGTTTGAAAAGAAGGTTGCGGTCTTTTTTCGCAAACGCTTATGGTCGGGGAGAGAAAAGAAATGGGCTGGTAACGAGAGCGGAAATCGTGAGAGGTACTAGAGAAAGTGAGAGAGTCGAATGGAGAGAGGAAAAAACAGGATATTGCGGAGGGTCGGTGCTTGCGGGTCCGGAGAGCGAGAGGATCGATAGCCATCGTCATGGCGACCATCGCATCAACTAGACCTTCGTATCGTACTCTTTCTTTCTCTCCCTTCCTTTTTTTTCAATTTTTTCATTCTTTTCCTCGTTCTTGTTTTCTCTCTCTCTTTCTCTCTCTCTCTCCCTCTTCCTCTTTTTCTACTCATTTTTCTATTCTTTTTCCTGCTCTTCTATATCTCTAAAAAGTATCACGGACCAGTATTAACGAATCTAGGAAGATTCGTCCCCGGAAAATTCGTCTCCCAAACACAACTGAACAAACGTGCGTGGAAAATCTACGCTGTGGGTTTTTTTTCCTTTGTGATTTCTTATTTCTTGTTTTTTTATATATTGGTTTTGATTTTATGTGAAAAAACATTTCAAAAAGTCCATTAAAAATTATAGCCGTGTCCGCGGGGCTCCGCCCCCGGACCCCCGCGGGGCACTTCGCCCCCTGCGACCCCCATCGCCGTGGGTTTGAATACTATATTGCGCAAAGCATCAGGATCTACATGACGATTCGTCGAGCATAGAAAATTGTGGCGTGAACGCTGAACATCTTCGCATTCACCCCACTTTGCATTGTGGGTAAAGATGGGTGGAACATCGCTTACATTGTATATGTGTTTCAATGAATAAAGGCCACGTTTGTTTACATGCAAAATTCCGCGTGATCTAGGTACATTTACGTATCCTATTATATATAGTGGTGAAGACGAGACTCATTACGGCAAACAGAGCGGTTCAAACGATTTACGAAAATTTCCAAAAATCGTTTTTGCAATACTGAATTCGTTACAGCGTTTTGAAAGATGTTACGGATTCACATATTTAAAAAAAAATTTTTTTTCATACGTTAATGTATAATGTTCTCAAATATTCTCTATGTTGCGTATACCGAAAAAATTTATGAAACATCCAACTGGGACGAATTTTCCTGGGGAGGAATATTTTTTTATATGAAATGAAAACGGAAATACAGGAAAACAATAAGCAATAAAAAATCACAATGGAAAAAAAAAAGTTTGTTTAGTTGTGTTTGGGGGACGAATTTTCCTGTTACCGTAATAACTGTAAAGACAAAAATTCTCATTTCCTTCTAGTGTTTTTCAGTCTACCGACGTTGAGAGACGTTTAGAACGCCATTACTCAAATAAACAATATTAATTTCTTATTTCCACCGAGGCAGTGAATTATTTAAATTAACAAACTGACTCAATATTATGAATAACAAATTATTTAGACATTCGAGTAATTTACTCAAACTCATTTTTTTCGTTATATTTTTTAGAGTCTGGGGAGAATTTTTATGGGAAAAAATCACACCAGTGAAACTTAAGAAATGAAAATAATGGGCGAGGGAATTTTAGTCGAAAGCTCCAGCGCCATATAGTTGCCGGAAATAAGACAGGAAAAGGGTGAAGAAAACGACTGGTGAAAAAGTTGTGAGAAAAATCGTACCTGCTAGGTGGATAAAAATAGGAAGAAAAATGAGATAAGGAGGGTTTTGGGACGTAGTAAGTGTGTGTTACGTAACGCAACATCACAACGATGTAATCTTTCGGATAAAATCTCAAGCACGTTTTTCCAGATTTATCTGTGTGCACATTGCGAACGTGAAAATGTCATTCACGCTCGATTAATCTTTTCCATTGAGACACAAAATTGTTTTTCTCTTTCCGAATTATTTTTTTTTATTCCAAAAAATTGTACTTTATTGTAAGAAAAGTTATTTTTTTTTATAAACCATTCGCTACTATTGTTAAACAAAAAAAATATACGCACTAGTGTCAACATTTGTTCTTCATTATTGAAACTCAAATATAGTTACGAAGATATCGAGTTCAATAGAAGAATCAAAATCAAATAATAAACGAGAGAAAAAGGAAGCGGGGAAATACTTTGGTGCACGATCGACCGAATAACTTCCTTGGGGGAATTTCACGAAACTCTGGTGTGTGCTTCAAATGTAGAGGAAGAGAAAGATGGAGCAAGAGGAGGAGGTGGGGGGGATGGAGAGAAAAGAGTCACGACGTCTCAATATAACGTCACCGAGAGCAAAAGCCAGTCTCACTCTTCCTTACACACACATAACTTTGGGTATACGAGGTATTGACCTTTCTACGAGAGGGTCTCACTCGAGATGTTCGCGATGGCTCTCTTGGAACTTTGGCAAGTAAAATTACCAGCCATCGGAGACGCGGTTCAACTAAAATAGGATATTTACCGAGCAGTCGAACGGAAATCATTGTTGTATAAAAAAAACGATATCTCAGGATTCACATTGGGTTGAAATATATTAACCAATATTATTGTCGCATTCGTTAATCAAGGTGAATAATTTTTCAAGTAAATTTGATTTTCAACTATTATCACTTCTACATTTCTTTACAACGCTTATTTATTCTATGCAACTAATATAAATAAATAATATTATAACTGGAGTTTACGTTAACAGTATCACGTGATTTGGCGATAATTGAGTTTCACGTCGCTGAGAATCGTAAAAGGATAATGCCGAGAGTGTTTCAAGGCTTTTTCGTAGATTGACTCTTTTACCGACGCTCAGGCTGCTCCCAGGTCGATGTGATTCCGATCCACGGAGCCTCTCGCGGTTAATAATCAATTTCGTATCAATGCATATAAAGTCTATACTGGCACTGATTTAATATTGTAAAAGCTGTGCGATCGTAAAAATAAACTACACATTGGCTGATAATTTCGATAAGATAGGCTCATTCGTTTTGGCCGAAGCGATATAAAGATAAAACATTTTTATGCACCAACTGTACTAGTGAGAACATGAATTTTTTATTGCGATAAAATTATCGAGAATGTATTGCACGAAATAAAAATTAACTCTAAAAGCAATTGATATCAAGATATCAAGATTTTATCTTTGACGAAGTCAAAACACGAATTAAATAGTATCGATACAAAAATTGCTTTAAAATCCATTAATATCGTAAAATGGCATCATTTTTCGATAATCAATAGGAAAGAATAAATAAGTATATAAATATTGGACATAAACATTAAGGACGTGTATCGTTGTCTAGAATTCTGATTTCGGTGATGATTTTGAAAATATAATGAATTTACAACCGATCGAGTTATCTTTCTGAAATTTTGTACACACGTTCATTCCTCCTTTAAGACGTAAAAACGTGCAAATTTTTTCGAAAAAATCGAAAGAAATGCCAAATAACTTTAGAAATGTTTTCTCAAAAATATGCTTTTTAAATTGGCGACCACCATATCTCGATAACCAGTTGGTCAATTGAGTTGAAATTTGGTACACATATTTACTAGACTGTATTTTAGCAATGGAAAAAATCATTTTTCCGCCTGACTTTTGTACCACAGCTTACAACATTGATACAGATTAAGAATACGTTTCATTTCTTTTGTTCGGATGCATGGAACGTCCGGCACTGTGTTTGCCAGTCAGAATTTTTTTTCCCCGCACTATTTAACTAAATCATTCAAAACAATGAGATCATTTTTTGCAATTTTTTCTTCAAAATTTGTACATCTTTTTAAGCAAACAATGAACGCGTGTACGAAATTGCAAAAAGAAAACTCGTCAAGTTTCGATAGAAATTTATTCGATCGTAAAAATGATCTCTGAAAACGGCTCCGTAGTCAACAAAATATATGACCTTAATAAAGAAATATCATAAGCCGTTGATCGAACATTTTTTCTTATGCGAAAAACATTTAAATTACAAGTGAAAATGATCGGTTATCGTCAGACGCTTCGGATCAATTTGTCGCACCGACATTTACGGAGCTGTGCAAAAAGAAAATACGGAAATGGATCACACATGATAAATGGAAAATAAATAAACATTTATTGGATAAAAAAATCGAGGAAAGGCAACAAACAACCAGAAAGATCGAGGGTTAGATTAGACTTGATGCGTAGATGCAACGTCCGCACTGATCGATTTTATCGACACGAAACCGAGCAATGTTGAGGTAACTTTTTATTGACTTGTCATCATTATCTAATGACTTTCTGCACACGATTGTTCGTATTTTTTTTTCCCCCAAGGTAAACGAGTAGGCGATAAGGGAAAAAAAAATGTCGAACCGATGATAAAGCTAGCAATTGTCGAGTCAATTACGAGTGTAGAGCGCGTGTCTGATAAAAAATATAAAGACCAAAGTAAAATACACAATTAACAAATGGAAGTTTAAAACTGTAAAACAAAAAGAACAAAACGAACCGTGCGACTCGCGTCGTCACGGTCATTAAATCGACTTTGTACTGCAGAATAGACTGAACTGCATATTTTTATGTGCCTGCACGTACTTATATTTTTATTATTTATATTCCACTCGCTGTAAAAAGGCAATTCAATTTATATACAAATATGCTTCAACTATTGATTTTCGCGGAATCTTTTTTCCTCATCAGTTTAAATCATGCATGGAAGAAGGTATATTACTACTGACTCTGTAATTGTGAAAAATGATATTTTGCAAAAAGCTAACAATATTATGTGGACACGAAAGAAAATACGACAAACGAATAACTACGATCTGAAATTGAGCACGTATTGCACAACGTTAACGACGGAGGAATTGCTCAAAACTGTATAATGTACAAACTTTTGGTTCGAGCAATCTGTTCCTGGGGCATAAATCAAGGCTTTAATTCATAACCTCGTCACTCGGTCAATGGTCCAAGCATACGCTTAGTATGCGCGCATACCTTTTACCTGCTATAGTCTCGTATTATTACGTACAAGTACGTATGTATTTTCATTTAAATAGAAAATTGTTGAGAAATATTTCATGTTTATCCACATATGGAATTTCAAAGATTCTTTTTGGTCCATTAAATTTTATTTCGACAATAATTTACTCGATAGAAAACAATAATTCGTTTAAATTAAATTATATTTAATGCTGGAGAATAACTTGGATAAAAAAATTGAATGGATATTAAATGAATATCTGATGAAAAAATTATAATATTTTCATGTTTTCGTAAGAATAATTAAATTGTAATTAATAATTTAAAAAAAACATTTGGACATCGTAATGAATCTAAGATAATAGTTGTTCCGAACGCGAGAAGTTTTAATTGTATAACGAACCTATTATCAGTGTTATAAAATTTGAATGAATTTTTTGTCACGTCTCATCGAGTCTGGTGTTGATAGCTTTTCGGATGGAGATTAAGTCGTTTATTTTTTTCTCCTCCAGACATTGTCTTCGTCACGAGTAATTAAATCCTCGCGATATCTTTATTAACGAATGGTAACGACCGGGAGGAGATAAAAAAGAAAATAATTTCAATGGATTGACTATGAGAGACTGGCGGGTGAGTTCGGATGTGCGATAAGAAATGGAGCAAACTCGAAAATGGGGGTTATAATTTAACTCGAGAATCGTTCACGCGCCTGAGGAGCGTCGTTAAATCTCGGCCAAGAGCTTTCGTCGTACTAATGAAGTTATTTCATTTTCAAATTACCTTAAGAAATCAACGAGACTAGCGACACTTTGATAATAGACTATTTTTCGACGATTCTGCGATCTTCGACTGATGTATTTTTCTCTCTTTTTTTCAACCCTTCCAACAATGAACTATGCCGCAAATCGTAAAAAATATCGGAACATAAAATATTCAATGGTTCCAAATACGCGATCTGACGCTAGTGTACGTACGTGTGGCTCTGCGATTCTTTCACGCTCCAACAATAAGTGCACGAAGGTCTGTTGAGTTTCACTGCTCATTAAACGCCTCGGAGTCCCTAATTAACAATTTTTCAGCGATTAAACAATGGAAGGACGGCATTCGATTGTTTCTCCTTTCGGCTCATAAGGAACCGAGATCGATTGGGGTCAGTAAAAGAGATTGAGATTTTACGATGAGGAGGAGGACCTTCCGGAATGTTTAACGAGTCGACCATGCGTGTAAGTATATACATACAATGAAAGACTTCCATGGTAGAGTTTGGTAGCGACGAGATAAGATAAAATTATTTTCGGCCCTAAATCACGTTGCTTGGTAAATGTCGAGTGCCGAGAAACAGTAGTACTTAAATCACGTTATATATTAATCGTAAAAGTAACGATTTATTTTATTTTTCAACTGCACACAGAACGTTTAGAATGGAGAAACGGGGAAAAAAATGTTGGGTCGTTTAGACGTTAAGGATCGCCGTTCGTGTTTCACCAAAAGGTTCACGTTTTCACCTTTTTAGGTGCACAGCCGTAAATGATATATATTAAGTCTCGTCGGGATCCTCTCAACTCGGTGGTATTCTTCGCACATTTCCACTCTCTGTCTTTGGTTCTGTCTGTCCGTCTCTCTCTCTCTCTCTCTCTCTCTCTCTCTCTCTCTCTCTCTCTCCCCCTCTCCCTCTCACCCTTTCTTTTTTTCATCCGTTGTTATTTCTCTAGAACCCTATATTTTTCTCTATCCTCGAGGACTTCAACTTTTGCCTCGTTTCGAAATAACAAAAAAGTACAAGTATATGTGTGCGTGTTGAAAGTGCGCTGTGGTTCTTACACGAGAGCAGTGGCCTCGTATAAGAATTGCGGATGATACTCGGGCACGCAATCTACATAACTCGTCCCCTCTATTTCACACGTTTGTATGGGAGATTTTAGGACAAATGAGTAGAATTGTGGTCGCTTATAAATTCTTTTTTGCCACTGCGACGAGTAGAATATAAAATAGAAAAATTGGAAAAAAATTACTTATTCATTCACAAAAGAAAAATCAAAATAAAAAGTAATTCACTTTGGAAGCTATAGCCAAATAAAAATAAAAAAATACATATCAAGTTACTAATGGAATTGGAAAATTAATCGAATTATTTGAATTAGCAAAACATATGAATAATATTGGAAAAATATATATGTGGGGCATTCCACGCCGATTCGACCTGGGTTTGACCCATCACCTCTTCGATTTTGTCCGCAATTTTTTATAACGTTGTAGTGCCTCTGAGAAGCACTCCGGAATTTTTTCAGATTTTTTTGGAGCGATTTGACTTGATGACGATTTTTTGGAAAAAAAATTTTTACCTCAAATTTCAAAATCTGAAAAAATTCACAAAAATCACATTTTTTATATGAAATTT